>OZ023072.1:14080891-14168391 GCA_963992785.1 Tenthredo livida | reverse complement strand
ACTGTGATTTGCGAGCCCACCCTTGCATATTCAAGAGTTTTCGTGTGTGAAAAAATGGGCAGTCCTCCGTCACTCGTGCAATGATGAAAGAAAATACTTGCTCTCTTGAAATTACCTGATGATATGACACTTTCAGACGCGCTTCCGCCTAGTTTGGAAGCAACTACGATTGGAAAGCCCATAAAAAACTGAATAAAATTGAAAAGAAGCGTCTAATTAGCGTTAAAGTCGAATTCAACAAAAAATAAGACAGAAATCAAGACAAAAAATAAGACAAAAATTGAGATAAAAATCAATACAGGAGATAAGGATAAAAATCAATACAGAAATCAATCCAAAAAATAAGATAAAAATCAATACAGAAATGAAGACAAAGAATAATATACAATAAAGACAAGAAATCAAGACAGAAAATTAGACAAAGAATAAGATAAAAATCAAGACGAAAAATAAGACAAAAATCAGGACAAAAGTCAATACAAAAAATAAGATAAAAATCAATACAGGAGTCAGGACAAAGAATAAGATAAAAATCAATATAGACATCAAGACAAAGAATAAGATAAAAATCAATACAGAAATCAAGACAAAAAATGAGATAAAAATCAAGACAAACAAACAAACATCTTATTAGATAAGAATCAAGACGAAAGTCTAGGCGAAAAATGCGAGTAAATAATAACATCAATAGATATACAATAGGAATACAATTATAAAGATTGCTATTTCTATACTGTCATTGACGATTTGATAACCTCACTGTATTTTTTCTAATTGAAAATAACTAATCTATAGTAATGAAACGAATTTTTATTTCATTAATCTCGGTCCAGCTTTAATAAACACGAATTCGTTTCTAACAATATATATTTTTTTTCAAATATTTATTCACATATGTATAATCAGTGAAATCATCAATATTAACAATATTTACTTGAAAATAACAAACAAACAAGCTAATGTTATAATCTTTCGTATTCAGTGAGGTATGCTTTCACTGTGCTTTTACAATGGGCTCCTAGTGAGTCCGTGGGCAGTCATACATGAGTATAAATTTATGTCAACTGTAATATAATAAGAAAAAATTCAACACTATCAGATGAATTAGTGCTGTTCTACGATTATACCTGTGGTTTTTCTTAAATCTATACATGTCTTTAAGTAGATACATGCTCAGTTTTTCGTTTTAACTATTCTGTGATCTGCCCATCTATTTGTTTTTGTCTTTAGAGTCTGCTTCGGCGCAGATGTCCAGCTTCATGTCTATTGGCAACTCCTAAAAGACCTTTGCTGCCACGTCGTGATAACTTCTTCTGTCAGTTTGCTCAGTTTGCAGGACAACATGTTAATTTGGATCCTTGCTCTATCGTCCCTCTCTAGGTTGGTTGCTTTCGAGCTGTCTCATTGCTGTGTTTCATACAGCTCCCCACGCAAGTATTCCATAGTTCCCATTCTTCCACCACGAGGAAGAGGGCGCAAGTATCATCTACATACGCCAGAATCTCGCAATTTGTCTAGATTTCGGAAATAATATCCAGTATGACAGTAAGATGATGGGACCCCATAATCGATGACCTCACTCTTGAAGACAGTGGCTCCTATTCTCACTCGATGTCGCTTGTCGACCAAGTAGCTGGACCGCAAGTCATGCGCTGTTCCTCTGAATCATTTCTTCTTCAGCTTCTCTGTCAGCAGTGGTATACTTAGGGTCTCTAACACTTTCTTCAGGTCTATGAAAGTGCCCAAGCAGGGCCGAATCTGCAATATTGTTATGCGTGGTCAGTGAAGATTGCTGTCTTGTGCCCTGGTAGAAGCTGGTTATCCTCGACTATAGGCATTTCACCACCACTTTCGCTCGTTGACGAGGTGGGTAGGTTTTCAGGACGCTAACTGATCTTCCTTTGTATCTTCAACTCCGTAGCCGGCCAAAGTACCGTCGAGTTCTGAGGCCCTGCTGCTTTTGAATTCATATAGACAGGATCCTTTCTTTATCTGTTTGAGCAATTTTTGTTCGCTTGAGTCACTGGCGTACATCAGCTGTAGCTTTAGCATTGCTCGAAATAGTCATTGCATTTTTTTAACAATAAAAACAACAGCAGGGTGTCCAGCAACTGAGCATTTCGAAATTCCCTGAGAATTCCAGGTTTTCCAGGGCAATATTCGTCGTTTTTCCATACTAAAAAGCCTAATATATACAGAGCCATTCTGTGGGAAGTGACGTGCCTAAAAAGTAGGCAAACGGGAAACGCCTGCATTGAGCAGATCAAACATCGACGATTGGATTTTATTTATTACGTAATAATCTGCTCAATTCAGGCGTTTTCCGTTTGCTTACCTTTCAGGTGCGTGATTGTCCACATAATCGCGCTGTATAACCATTCTCAGTGTTAGATCAGCGCGTGCGAGAAATTGATTTTTGATTTTCGAATTTAAACACAAAACTTTGAATTCCCAGAACTTTAGCAAAATTCCATGAGAATTCCCTGAGAATTCCCTGAGAATTCCCTGTCCAACGAAATTCCCTGAGAATTCCAGGTTTTCCAGGTTTACCCTGTCGCTGGACACCCTGAACAGGTATCATTGTAGAACAGCACTAATTTAGCTAAAATCTAAGCACGTCTGAATGTGTATAATAAAATCTAGCACATGCATAAATAACTTATAGGTGAACATGAGTCTCATTGGGATGGCATATATTTTCTTAAAATTAACTGGTTATAGGTTCCATTGATGTGGTTTAGATCATCTTTGTCAAATAATACGTAGGCGTTGTTACTGAAAATTCGGATAATGCTGTAGGGGCCTATGTTACGGATTATTAACGAAAAAAGGAAATCGTGATTCCTCGAGCAAAATAAGGAGACTTTTATGACACTAATAAATTAGTCTCAACGAATTAGTTATATTTGGAAATACAAGTGCTCGAGTTAATATCTGGAGCAAAACTGATTTGTTTTTAACAAGAGTAGTGATTAGTAGAAGAGTCGTCCGGCTTCTCAAGTAAATATAGAATTGACGAAAGTTTAACAGGTGTATTTGCTCTCATAGGGAAAGTTCGAGCTGTGGCTGGAAAATTAAATGGTTTGATTTTCCTAACATTATCCGGTCTAACCTTTCGTCTCATGGGTAAACCACAGAAAGCCACAAGAAGATAGTCGAGCTCAATCAAATGTCACAACATAGGTTTTTACAAAAATCCTCCGAGGGCAGGAACCAGTAACAAGTGTAGGAATCAGGAATCAGGAATGAAGAATCAGGATGGTGTTGGTTAAATCCTGCGTACTGCAACAGGAAGCGGTTGGAGGGATGAAGGGACCAAGGACTAGTAGGCCGAGCTCCAAACCTCTTCGAAAACTTGATAAAACGACCTAGATTGGAGGACAAATGTTAGCTTCTTGAAATAATAATAAAGTCGTAAATCAAAGTATCAGATGTTAACTCGATAGAATGTTTTTTTAAGATATTTGATCAAAATAATTAAAAATTACGAATCAAATAATTATAGAAAATCTGAATGATCTTATCTGATGGGACGGAGAATCAGGATAGTTTGAGGATAGTTGCTGGGTTCTTGGTCTCGTCTGTGGAAGGTTGTTGAGCTCGTCTTTCTCTTAAGGGTAGGAGATACTGAAAACTGCCAATTTATTGCTATTTTCAAATCACATAAACCAATAGATATTTTCAAATGAAATTTAACACACATGGTGGCCATCTCAAAACATAGACATTGTGTAAATTTAAAGTCAATTGAAACAATAAGTACAGAGTTACTCCTCATAATGCTTCTGAAATAGCCTTTATTCAAAAACCTCCCATGCGTCTGAGTTATTCTTGAATTTTGCTGGGCTTGCACACACATATTTTAAGATGCGTAAGTAAATATAGAATTGACGAAAGTTTAACAGGTGTATTTGACATCATAGGGAAAGTTTGAGCTGTGGCTCGAAAATTAAATAGTTTTATTTCCCTCTCATTATCTGGTCTAACCTTTCGTCTCCTGGGTAAACCACAGAAAGCCACAAGAAGATAGTCGAGCTCAATCAAATATCACAACATAGGTTTTTACAAAAATCCTCCGAGGGCAGGAACCAGTAACAAGTGTAGGAATCAGGAATCAGGAATGAAGAATCAGGATGGTGTTGGATAAATCCTGCGTACTGCAACAGGAAGCCGTTGGAGGGATGAAGGGACCAAGGACTAGTAGGCCGAGCTCCAAACCTCTTCGAAATCTTGATAAAACGACCTAGATTGGAGGACAAATGTTAGCTTCTTGAAATAATAATAAAGTCGTAAATCAAAGTATCAGATGTTAACTCGATAGAATGTTTTTTTTAAGATATTTGATCAAAATAATGAAAAATGACGAATGAAATAATTATAGAAAGTCTGAATGATCTTATCTGATTGGACGGAGAATCAGGATAGTTTGAGGATAGTTGCTGGGTTCTTGGTCTCGTCTGTGAAAGGTTGTTGAGCTTGTTTTCCTCTTAAGGGTAGGAGATACTGAAAACTGCCAATTCATTGCTATTTTCAAATCACATAAACCAATAGATATTTTCAAATGAAATTTAACACACATGGTGGCGATCTCAAAACATAGACATTGTGCAAATTTCGAGTCAATTGAAACAATAAGTACAGAGTTACTCCTCATAATGCTTCTGAAATAGCCTTTATTGAAAAACCTCCCATGTGTCTGAGTTATTCTTGAATCATGCTGGGCTTGCACACACATATTTCAGGATGCGTAAGCCACAAACTCACGTCGGTTTTTATAGATAGCTACGATACTTTGATTTTGACATTTTTTTTACGAACAAAAAAATATATTTTCAATTATTTTTCATCAAATTTTTTTTTTGTCTCGATTTCCAAATTCTGACGTGGGTTTGTAGCTAGTGTGTGTAGGAACGTACCCTGAAAATTTGAAGAGTCTTCGACAAAAACTGAGACGCATGGGACTTTTTCAATTGCCAAAAACCTAGTTCTGAAATAAATCGCTTTGAAGTTTTTTTTTTTCAAATGATTCACAAAATTAAAGAAATTCAAGATATAAATTATCACAACTTGAAGAAAATTCAACATATATATTTTATCAGTTCTGTTGATATGAATATGGTCTTGTCGAGTCTAAGCAATTTGTCCTGCGGGCAGCGAATCATGCGGTTGATAACTTGTGAATCTGGTTCTGTAAAATGAATACAAACATTTGGAAGAATATTGATTCGCTATATAAATTTGAATGCTTATCTCTGGTGTAGTGTGTGACCAAAAACTTCAATATGATTTCCAACCGTAGAAAAACACATTTTGGAGTTGTTGTCTTATGGGGGTATACACACCTTGAAAAGGATTTTTTCCAAATCACTGCTACGCTCTGTGAAAACATTCTAGTGACCTAGTTCTTTCACAGTTGATTAGTGCCATTTTGATACATAGTTCATGATTTTCACAGATTTTATGTAAAGTAGGACGAGCAATTCAATACCTTCATATACATGTGCCGACAGTGCTGTCAGTGATTAGCTAGTGCGCATCGTTCGGTCAAAGTAAGATCCGGCGTAATATCTGTATTTATTTAAACGATGTGCCTATTCGCACGACAGATTGACTCCAAGACAGACACTCCAGACATTCCAGAGACACTCTAATAGAGTCACGCAAGAGTCACACAAAAATTTTAGGAGAATTGGAGTGATGGAATTATTAATTTGTTTTCATAATATGAAACGAGACTGGGGCACTTACAAAAAAAATTATTAATTCCGTCCGAGAATCCGCCCACTAGATGGTATGAGTGCGAGAGGGATGATCTCCCTTAATTGTGAGCCTGGGTCACGACGCGAAGCCACTCACCCGTTGGTTCAGCAGTCCAAAAAAAGCAGTACAACATTTTTGCGTGACTCTTGCGTGACTCTGTTAGAGTCACTTTACCTGTCTGAAGTGTCTCTCTTGGAGTCAATCTGTCGTGCGAATAGGCACAGTGTTATTTAAAATATCATTATTAGTTATATATGTTCCTGATTTCAGCCTTATGATCTTCATGTTCCCTTCGATAAAATGTAAAAAAAAAGCCGGGATTCTCTTCTCGCCTCGTGCCAAGAATTACAGGCAGACTCCTTCCCATGCGGATTCAGCCATGTCCATTATCAGCACGTGTTGGCTGATTGTTGGCCCGATTAATTTATCAATTGAATCTTCAGGCATCTCCTATATTTAACAGCCATATAACTCCTGACTAATTCCGGACTTTTTCGGATTTTCTGATTTGTATATTTTTTTTACTTCGATCTTTATCTTCGTTCCTTTTTATTCATTTTACGTAAACTTATAGCATTGTAGCGAAAAACTGCCTGACGGTGCAGGACGGCGATACTGTATGATTTGATGCACTTGCTTATTTAATTAAGTACACCACACACACACACACACACTTATTTTCGTTTCCCATTAAAATTGCCCCATTGCGAAACTCAAACAATCCTGTTTAAGATTCGAACGTATCAGCGATATACCCATCGCCTAAGTAGTACCATGCGAAGATTGATAGGTTAGGGTTAGCGTAAAGTTATCATCTATCATGTATCACAGTCAGAGAAATAGTTTCGTTATACATTTTCCGACAACGGTTGTAAATTAATATGCTATTGAAAATTATCATACAAGCAAACAATCTGACAATGGTTGCTCGGGGTTAACATTATGGGTTAGGACGGACTACGACCATGGTGGTGCGCGTCTGCAAGGAAGACGGACGTTGCGACGTTGCCGTTCGTTCTCGCGTGGCTGCGCGCCAACACCGCCAAATCAAGACAGAAAATAAGACAATAAATAAGACAAAAATCGAGACAGAAAATAAGACAAGGAATAAGACAAGAAATAAGATAAAAATCAAGATACAAATCAAGACATAAAATAAGACAAGAAATAAGACAAAAAATAAGATAAAAATCAAGACATAAAATAAGACAAGAAATAAGACAAAAAATAAGATAAAAATCAAGACAGAAAATAAGACAAAAATCAAGACAAAAATCAAGACAAAAATCAAGACAAAAATCAAGACAAAAAATGAGACGAAAATCAAGACAGAGAATAAGACAAGAAATAAGAAATGTATTCCCTCACAGCCCGTGAGAGGCTTTATTGAGAGGTTGCACTGCAACTCAATGGCGGGTCCTAGCTTTCGGACCATCGCAGATGATTTCTCAGCTGAGACTCCGGAACGTCCGATGGAAGCCGTGCGGAATATCATATTGTCGTAGAAGGAAACTGGAGTGAGTGATCGGCGTCAAAGTTCTACGAGTACACTCGGGCCTCCGCTATTTGACCGAGTCGGGACCGAGCGTTTCTGCTATTTGACGAAAGTAGGGGTCCCCCACTCCTTGTGGACGGTTTTCTGCGCAGCCAGTTCACGCCACTCCGTGTCATTCACGGCCCCGATGTTAAGGGGAACGCTGCCGAATAGTGGGGGTAACGCCCGTCAAATAGCGGAGGACGAATGTGGTCAAATAGCGGCGTCCGTCAAATAGCGGGTGTTCAAATAGCGGAGGCCCGAGTGTACTCGAAGAAAACGGGAAAAAAACAGCGTCGAGAGTGGCTCAATAAGTCGGATTATCTAAGGCCACGGTGCATTGCTCGTAGAAGTCCACAACGACCAGAATTTGTGCATAATAACGAATATTGTCACGAAATGAGGTAATCATACAAATAAATCCGACATTATAGTACCAATCCGGAATAGGTCAGTTCGGTGAAATAAATATAAACATGAATTCATTTGAATTCATTTGAAACCATTTTTTCTTTTTTTAATATATTTATTCACATACCGAGAATATTCGATGAACGTACCCTACTGAAAATCGCGGGATGAGATCTGATATCAGATCTCAGATAAGATGTGATGTGAGCTTATATGAGAACTGATATCAACTCACTTCAGATCTCACCTGCAGCTCACATGAGATTCTGGTAACGAAATTGAACTGGGTTTTCATTCCAGATCCCATATAAGTCTCATGTCAGATATCTTGTCAGATTTTCTGTAAAACTGAAAACGTTTGTAGAAAAAAAAAATTCCCGTGTAGCAAGACTTGAACTCAGGACCTTCGGTTTCGTAGGCTCTTACCTTACCACTGCACCACGACACTGCTTGCTAAATAATGAATTTTTCATGTATATTTTGAGTTACTAGTAACATTAACTTCAGTTATTTTCAGGTAATAGTCATAGTAACTTAATATATATGCGAAAAAATCCTTACCTTGTAAGCAGTGTCGTGGTGCAGTGGAAAGGTAAGAGCCTACGAAACCGAAGGTCCTGAGTTCAAGTCTTGCTACACGGGAATTTTTTTTTTTCTACAAACGTTTTCAGTTTTACAGGAAATCTGACAAGAGATCTGACATGAGACTCATATGGGATCTGGAATGAAAACCCAGTTCAATTTCGTTACCAGAATCTCATGTGAGCTGCAGGTGAGATCTGAAGTGAGCTGATATCAGTTCTCATATAAGCTCACATCACATCGTATCTGAGATCTGATATCAGATCTCATCCCGCGATTTTCAGTAGGGTAGCCAGTCACCTTCCTACGACAAAACCAACACAGGCGCGCACCGCGTGCGTCAGGCTCGTGCAAAATCGTTGAAATCATCAATATTAACAATATTTACTCAAAAATCTCGCATATGAATTTATAGGAACGCTAATAATTGCTACATAATTCTATACGTACAATCTGTACCCGACAACTGCTCAAACAGATTATAGGGGTGTGGGTCGAAAAACCGAAAGACCGGAATTCATAATGACAGAAATCCCGAAAATCTTATACCGGAATACCGTTACTGCCGAACAGTCATCAATCCTAATTTAAATATTCCAAGAGACCAAATTATGAAGCTTTTGTATGAGGCTCATTTATATTGAAAGTTTTCTCAACTTTGACATTTCGGAATTTCGCTAATTATTAATGTTGGTCATTCGGTTTTTCTCCACCAACCCGAATGTGTATAACCTTTTATATATAATAAAATATAGCAAATTTATAAATAACTTATAGGTGAACATGAGTATCATTGGGATGGCACATATTTTCTTAAAATTGACTGGTTATAGGTCCACTCAATGTGGTCTATATCATCCTTGTCAGATGATATGTAGCCATTGTTATTGAAAATTCGGATAATGCTGCAGGGCCCATTGCATAAATGTAATAATGTGTGCATAATTTCAAAGATGGCATATGGCGGGTAAGGTATTTTTAATAACACGTGCACTGAAACGTTGATTGCGAAATAGATTTTTGACTTAGTAATCGAGCAATGCCAGATATAGAGTGAGCAAATGAAGAAGAAGGATAAAGAAGCTGTAAGTATTCTTGCAAGTGTTTGCCGACTGTGTGAGTATGTGCGATGAGATGACCAGACTTGATCATTCAGAGGAAGTAAAAGTCGTAAAAAGGTTTATAGTAGATTACGATACAATTGCGCGAAGTAAGTGATTCTCGAACGAGTGTAGTTTAACACGAGTGCGAGGATCACGTACGCGCACGTGTGTCGTATACTATTTTTCATGACTCAATGTGCGAATTTCAATTTCTAAAATATATATTAATATAAACGTCTTTTCATCAGTAACCGAAAATCGGCTTACAACGTACATATAGTATTTCTCTCTCAATTATATTCTGTTGTCTGTGAATAATTATATCTAACTTCTTCCTTAACCACCTGTTCTAGTGAAGCGGATGATTGATTAATGTATTGTATAAATTTATGTGATTTGTGCATAAACTTGACTAATCTAAAGTGACCCATCGAAAAAAAAATTTACCATTGATCACGGACGTGACAGAGCAAAACTAGGAAACCTGATATACGAGGTGGAGTTGGGCGATGATCGGATATGGAAACGGCACATGAACCAAATACGCGCAATCGGCCAGTAACACGCCTTCGAAAAGAAGCCTCGAACAACCCTACGACGTAAGATACGAATAAATACGAGCAAAACCATTTTCTCGCTGGAAAAATCACGATAGTCGGGCCACTGGAGAACTAGATAAGTAAACTATTTGTACAGGGAACGGAGAGAACGCTGATCGGAATCTAGCGCCGGAAGCCCCCTGCACAGCAGAAAGAAAATTTGAAAAAAAAATTGAAGCCGAAAGCGTGCTAGTAAAGAACAACGAAGGAATCAAGTCAGATCCCTTGAACTTGCGCAGATCGCAGAGGAGTAGCAGGGAACCTGCAGGGCTACAATACACGTAGGGTTATACACTATTACAACGAGAGAGATAGATACATAGATAGATAGATATAATTTATTATGCCGTAGCCTACAATTAGGCCAAGGGGCAAGCAGCAGTAGAAAGTAAATTGACAAAAAGATTTACACTAATTTACACATTACAATAGAGTACCCGTCTGGTACAACTAATTTACAATTTACAATAGAGTAACCATCTAGTACATTAATTTACAATTTACAATAGTGTATCCGTCTAGTACAACTACAACTTCACGATTGTAGCTTCAAGGCAGTGATATGTACTTTGCAAAGTAAAGGTAGCTAATAGTAATATAGTTAGAATACTGTAGAAGTGGCAAAGATATAGATAAGATGCAGAGATGAGATGATATAACGGACTGATAGTGGATAATGATTAACGGAGAGTGCTGGCGCCAACGTCTCCTTAGCCGCAATGAGATAGGTGAGAGTATGACTAAAAATAACGGCGACAATTAGACTAAATAAATGGAATGAGTGTACAAAATAGTTGGACATGATCAATAAATCAGCAAATATAACGGATGAATACAATAACCGATTAACACAACTAGTTAATAAAGCCATAAATGACAGTGTCGATAGCACTCGCATGAGAATGGAGACTAAGTGATGATACATTGAGCAACCGATTGTGAGCAGTCCATTGTGAGTGCGCCCGAGAGTCAGAGCTTCGATCTTGCCTGGACAACAGCGCCACTCGCCTCGGCCGAAGACAAATGCAAAAAGAGTCTTGCCTTAAAAATATCAAGTGACGATGCCTCCCGAATCGGATGAGGCAAGCTATTCCAAAAATAAATGGCTGAGAGCGCAAAGGAATGCCGATAACAAGCAGTCCTACGGCTTGGAACAGTAAATATTAAAGTGTGGCCAGAGTCGGCGAGCCTGGAGGAGCGACGCACATGGGGGTCCGGAGACAAGAACAGTTCACGTAGATAGGGAGGCGAGGAGGTAGCTAGAACCTGGTGAAGGAAAGTGCCAAGGAAGAACAACCGCCGATCCGAGACCGAGAGCCATTTCAGCTTGAGACGGTAGGGCGTGATGTGGGCATCCCTCCGCACACCGAAGATAAATCTCAGACCAGAATTTATAAGGCGCTGGAACTTCTGATTGAGGTAGTCCGTCACGTCGTTGAACACCAGGCAGCAATAATCTAGATGCGGTGTGATTAGCGCGCTAACAAGCATAGTCTTAACTTGAGGAGAGAGAACCGCACCATGGTGCTTCAGCCTATGAAGGGATGCATAGACCCTCCTGGAGACTTGCGCGACATGCTTGTTCCATGATAAATCCGCGGATATATGGACACCGAGGTTTCTGACCTCATCGACAAAAGCGACCACCTGGCCATTTATAAATACTGGAGGGAGGGCACTTTTGCGCAGCTGTTCAAGGTATGGCGAACTACCAAGGACCATTGCTTTCGTTTTCGAGACATTCAGCTTGAGACCATTTGTTACGGCCCAACTCGCAATAGCATCTACATCACTATTGACCACTATTGATATTTGATATATAGATAGATAGATAGATATATATATATATAGAGAGAAAGAGAGAGAGAGAGAGAGAGAGAGAGAGAGAGAGAGAGAGAGAGAGAGAGAGAGAGAGAGAGAGAGAGAGAGAGAGATATTGATTGATTGATTGATTGATTGTTTATTGACATGCCCTAGCACGCTTAGGGGCAAAATGTAGATACAACAAGAGATATAACACAATTAGGGTGACAGACTGATAGAGATATATGGGAGCAAGACAGTAAATACAGCGCAGTAATAAGAAGAAGCAATGGTACAGCATAGAACAGAGCAGCTTAAAAGCGAATAGCCTAGTTAGCGGCAGTCAGAGGAGTGGAGCACAAACTCAGGAAATGACCATATAGCGGTGAGTAATGTAAGCAGTGAAGAGCAAGGATCGGCGGGTTGCAGTCCCATAAGTGAAGATAGCGTGCAATACAATAAAGAATAGAATCATGGCTGTGCTCCAATCCACTAGAGCCAGCAGGTTGCGCGACCGAAAGAAGGATGTAACCTGGTCAAACAGTAGCCGCTCGAGAACCTTTGAGAGGTCGCAGAGCAAGGAGATCGGCCGGAAGTCGAAACATGCCAGCGGCACACGAGTCTTAGGTACAGGGCACACAAGCAAAAACTTCGGAAGTGCCGGAAAGCTGCCGCTCCCGAGAGAGGAGTTGAACAATGACTCTAAAAATTTAGTCCTGGCAATAGTCCGTTTCATTGATAGTCTAACGAGGGCACGTATCTCGGAGGATTCTGAATATAATATTTTGGATTACCACTGGTTTCACCTGCAAAACAGCTTGTCACCAGAAGTACTCTACCATTTTATTATTTTCATGAAAATCACGGACATTAAAATTGAACTATGGAATAATGACCCAGAGAAGTTCTACGAAGAGGGAGAATTGCTCTGTTATCCCGATGGCCTTCGTGGCGAAGTCAGCGAGCTGGTTTTAAGAAACACCGCTATTTGACCGAGTCGAGACCGAGCGTTTCTGCTATCTGACGAAAGTAGGGGCCTCCTACTCCTTGTGGACGGTTTTCTGCGCAGCCAGTTCGCGCCACTCCGCTTCACTGACGGCCCCGATGTTAAGGGGAACGCTGCCGAATAGTGGGGGTTAAGCCCGTCAAATAGCAGAGGGCAAGTGTGGTCAAATAGCGGAGTTCGTGAAATAGCGGAGGTTCGAGTGTATGTAATACATGGCTGTTTACAAGCTAATGTCATGCCAAATCAAATAAGCATTTGAATATAATCAAAGTAGCTGATCATCTTATCGTTTTTTTTTTGTTTTTTTTTAATTTTGGTTTCAAAATTCATATCTTCCTGAAGATTGTTCATCCAACTGTTAACGACGGACCTCATGCATCAGGTACCACATATACCAGAGTACGTCCTGCTAGGCCATAACCGTTGCCCTTACCGAAATAATCAGATTGAAGTAAGGAGTTGAGAGCGTGAATCTATGGTTGAATAATGATTTGAATGACTAAGATATCAGACATAAACTGTTCATTTTTTGAGTGAATATATCTTTGAGTATGATGTATAATAACATACGAATATGATTTTTCTTGAATCGCCGACATAATAACTGAAATATATTGTTTAACAACCCGATAATTCGAGTTCGGTTGCCAACACAGAGTTATTCTATATATGGGGAATTCCACGCCAACTTACCGAGCCCGTGACCCTGACCAATTTTGATTTTTCTGATTTTTTTTTATATGATCGACCTTTCTCCAAAAACCACGAAAAAGGTGTTTTTTTTTTTTTTATTTAGACCCTTTCTGTTTAACCGTTATTGAAGCTATCTCAAAAACGCCATTTTTTATATATTTCAAAAAATTCACAAAAATTCCTTGGAGTTTCACTAGTTTCTGGAGCGATTCAAACATTTCATTTCAACAATTTCAACGCAAGTTGTACGATTTTTTTGTTGAATTGAAATGTTTGAATCGCTCCAGAAACTAGAAAAACCGGGATCACATTCTCATTCTGGGCTTAAAATCATCGTTTCACTCCAAGGAATTTTTGTGAATTTGTTGAAAAAAATAGAAAATGGCGTTTTTGAGATAGCTTCAATATCGATTGAACAAAAAGGGTCTAAAAAATAAAAAAAAAAAACACCTTTTTCGTGGTTTTTGGAGGAAGGTCGATCATATAAAAAAAAAATCAGAAAAAACAAAATTGGTCAGAGTCACGGGCTCGGTGAGTTGGCGTGGAATTCCCCATATACGAGAATATCTGGTGACGTTGGCGAGGACTTATATGCCACTGAAATTTGTTGTCAATCTATTTCCTCCTTCTTATTCTGCAAATTAAGATTTACAATGTTATGTTCAGTTGGGAGCGATCCTCGATTGTCCACGACCTGCAGTTTAGAATACCTTGGTCATTGTGATACTCAAACAGATGGAGATTGAGACCATGATGCGAGCCAGTAACAATTATTCTGCAGTAATTCAAAACAGGTGGAAATTGCATGAAGCCTTTCTTTCAGCGTTTTGTCTCGTCAAAGATGTTATTGTCGAAAAAACAGAATGAGGGAACACTGCATTTTGATATTGCATTTTAATATTGGACATTTTCGATATGTAC
Organism: Tenthredo livida; assembly: GCA_963992785.1. Taxonomy (NCBI): domain Eukaryota; kingdom Metazoa; phylum Arthropoda; class Insecta; order Hymenoptera; family Tenthredinidae; genus Tenthredo; species Tenthredo livida. The sequence goes on along the minus strand of OZ023072.1, from coordinate 14,153,979 downwards.
GATACCGATCTGTAATCAAATTATCTACCAACATTACCATTGGTGATGCTGCATCTGGTCAGAAAGGATCGTGAATTCAAAATTTTTGGACAGAGGATGGAAATATTAATAAGAATATTAGAGATCTTCGATATGTGTGACACCGATCTTGAATCAAATTATCTACTGATATTACCATTGATCACGGACGCGACAGAGATAAACTAGGAAATCTGATATACGAGGTGGAGTTGGACGATGATCGGGTATGGAAACGGCACATGAACCAAATACGCGCAATCGGCCAGTAACACGCCTTCGAAAAGAAGCCTCGAACAACCTACGACGTAAGATACGAATAAACACGAGCAAAACCATATCCTCGCTAGGAAATCACGACAGTCGGGCCACTGGAACCAACAGAGAACTAGAGAAGTAAACTATTTGTACAGGGAACGGAGAGAACGCTGATCGGAATCTAGCGCCGGAAGCCCCCTGCACAGCAGAAAAAAAAAATAAAAAAAAAAATTAAAGCCGAAAGCGGGCTAGTAAAGAACAACGAAGGAATAAAGTCAGATCCCTTGAACTTGCGCAGATCGCTGAGGAATCGCAGCGAACCTGCACGGCTACAACACACGTAGGGTTATACACTATTTACAACGAGAGGGAGAGAGAGAGATATGCCTGCTATATCGCGTTACTAATGCCAGAAGGTCGTAAGCGCCAAAATCTCGATTTAAGTGCCAAAAGGTCGTATAATTTTTTTTTTTTTTCTGGATTCGCTTCGGAATCACCAATAACGTGTAGATCAATTGAAATTGGGAAACTCGAAAAATAAAGGCAGAAGGTCGTATGTCCGAGTACATATGACCTTCTGGCTTTAATTTTCTTGATTTTTTCCGAAAATTAAAGCCAGAAGGTCGTATTCACCATTTTTTTTTTTTTTCTCGGATTCGCCATGAAATCGATGGAAACACGTAGATCCATCGAGATTTCTGCAAAAAAACAATTTTTGGTGGATACGACCTTCTGGCTTTATCTTTCCCGATTTTCTCTCAAAAATAAAGCCAGAAGGTCATATCCGCCATTTTTTTTTTTTTTTGGGAATCGTCTGGAAATCGACGAAAACGCGTATTTCCATTGAAATTCCCAAAAAAACAATTTTTGGCGGATACGACCTTCTGGCTTTATTTTTGAGAGAAAATCGGGAAAGATAAAGCCAGAAGGTCGTATCCGCCAAAAATTGTTTTTTTTGGGAATTTCAATGGAAATACATGTTTTTGTCAATTTCTAGACGATTCCAAAAAAAAAAAAAAATGGCGGTACGACCTTCTGGCTTTATGTTTCCCAATTTTCTCTCAAAACTAAAGCCAGAAGGTCGTATCGACCAAAATTCATGTTTATGCTCTATTTTATCTACTATCACTTCCAATTTATGTTTTTCTCATGGATAATGTGATTTCTCACATTTTGGTCGATACGACCTTCTGGCTTTATCTTTTCCGATTTTCTCTCAAAGCTAAAGCCAGAAGGTTGTATCGACCAAAATTTTCGATTTTCGAAATTTTCACGGATTTATTCATATTAGAGAATTTTTAGGCGAATAGCATAAAAAAAAAAAATTATACGACCTTCTGGTTTTAAGAAGACCAAAATGTCGTATAATGTCGCTTACGACCTTCTGGCATTAGTAACGCGATATATACGGCGTAAAGACACATTCAAATCCGACCGCCGGTAAGAGAACGAGAGTGCGCATGAAAGGGAAAAAGGGAAAAATGGAATAAAAGGGAGCAGCATCCGTCAAGTATAACAGAGCTCTGTTTGGATGAAACCCTGCCGGCATGATAAACACATTCAAGCTATCAATCACACACTCAGCCGTGTTTGCAGCGTTACGAACGTAATTTAGAGATTTCTTAAAAAAAACAATAAAGGAAATCTATGAGACCGTATCGCAAGATGTATCCGCAACATACACAGCAAAATCACTAAATGATCTCAGAGATCTCTTGACGATGTGACGCAGTCAATAAATTAATACAAATTTAAAACTCGCTGACGAACGAACAGCATGGTAAAGTGATCTGTGTTAATGTTGAATCGAGCAGAAATGAATACTTTCAAAACTCGGTGGAATTTCAAAACTGTAAGTACATTACGTCGCGATTTTGAAGAGTCATGACAGAAACATCCTGTTGATGTGTCTACTGGATAAAAACTGTGCTTCACAAAATCAAATGTTTGATTTTTGGAAATATGAATGAAATATAAATGAAAGGTCTACACCCAGAGAAAAATCTGGTTAACTGCACTATAAATTATTGTTCGCTGAGAGGACAGTCCGAATTTATAATCACTAGAACTTATCAAATTATGTTGTTCTGAACTATAAATTTACCGTTAATTTTGACAAAAGTCGTATGGTCAATGTAGCAATATAGAGATCTGACCATGTATGTACAGTCGGTCAAACTATATTCATTTAGTCTGCGCTAACAAATTATTTGATTAATATTGACCATTTCTATCAAGTAAAACTAGTTGTAGATAGTTTTTTTTTAGTGCAGTTGACTCTGGGAGAAGTCGGAGTAATCATTTTATATGGTGATGATAAAAATCCAAAAATAGTTAAACTAGCTATTTTTAGATGAATCAATATGAAAATATATTGAATCATATATAATATATAAATATATATAAATATTTATATGTATATTTTTCATCACGTTTTGTAGACCGGCAGAGGAAGGTAATTTAAATTAAAATTCTATCGAAAGAATATTGGGGGTTTTCGATATGTATGATACCGATCTTGAATCACATTATCTACTGATATTACCATTGATCACGGACGTGACAGAGAAAAACTAGGAAATCTGATATACGAGGTGGAGCTGGACGATGATCGGGTATGGAAACGGCACATGAACCAAATACGCGCAATCGGCCAGTAACATGCCTTCGAAAAGAAGCCTCGAACAACCCTACGACGTAAGATACGAATAAACACGAGCAAAACCATATCCTCGCTAGGAAATCACGACAGTCGGGCCACTGGAACCAACAGAGAACTATAGAAGTAAACTATTTGTACAGGGAACGGAGAGAGAGCTGACCGGAATCTAGCGCCCGAAGACCCCTGCACAACAGAAAAAAAATTGAAAAATGAAATTAAAGCCGAAAGCGGTCGGGTAAAGAACAATGAAGGAATAAAGTCAGATCCCTTGAACTTGCGCAGATCGCTGAGGAATCGCAGGGAACCTGCACGGCTGCAATCACGGTCGCCACCTCAGGCCGACTTCTGAGCCGGAGATTGGCAGGCGGAAGGGGGGGGGGGGGGGGGGGGGGGTAAAAATGAAAATTTCAACGCTTTTTATTAGAAATCACAATAAAACTACTTAGAAACGTTTGTACGGTTGATCGACTAGTTATAAATACGCAAGATTTTCACTACAAGTAAATTACAAGTAACTCCACGAAGCGAACGAAAATTATGATCAATTTTGGTTATTAGCTTTGAATTTGAAAATATATTTTGAATTTGCTGATACACTTTTCAACAAAGGAGTCTGGTCTGGATGACAAATAATGGGTCATACGTTTCACCCGGAGATTTAGTTTTTAACCCGGAACCCGGAGTAAAGTAACCAAAACCCGGAGTCTCCGGGTCAAACCCGGAGTGGTGGCAACCCTGGCTGCAATACACGTAGGGTTATACACTATTCGAACGAGAGAGAGAGAGAGAGAGATATGCCTGCTATATATACGGCGTAAAGACACATTCAAATCCGACCGCCGGTAAGAGAACGAGGATGCGCAGGCGTCGCAGCGCTGCGAGATATACGCCATTAGACATAATAGACCGGGAGCCCATAACACTTTTTTTATGTATCATAACCTACCGCTCATATACATCTTAAGTCCCATAAATCTGTATCCCACATCACGAAAATATCATCGCCGAACAAAATCCGTGGTTACAATATGTTTTTCACGCGCGATCGAATTGTTTGAAAAACTCAGGTTTTGGCATTATTAGCTACCGTTCGGCACATGTCGCAAAATACTGTTTTTGAAAAAAAAGTTCGGGCGGACGGCAGTGCCGAACGTGTAGGATGGTTATGGAAGCCACTATTACCCTATGCTTTCGTAAAAAAAATTGTTTAAATAAATAATTATAACCTACTGTTCGGCATTTCGTGAATATCACTAATTATTCACTGAAATTGAAAGCAATACGGTCGCCGAACATTTTGGTTGGCTAGGGGCCCAGCTACACCCACGCACTTCCGTTTTCCCGTGTCTATATCTGTGACATCATAGCCTACTGTTCGGCGTTGATTTTATAACATATATGGAATGGAATGGAAGTATAAAATTTATATGCCGAACAAATTAACCGGACATACATTTATTATAAACAATAAAATACAATAGTTATGAATAAATTATACCTTACCGTTCGGCGATGGTTTTTTATGACTCATTTCATCGTATTCCAATGTATAATGTAACCGCCGAACAAAATGATGGGTTACGTTATCCGTAATTTATTGGAAGCAATACGGTCGCCGAACATTTTGGTTGGCTAGGGACTCAGCTACACTTCCGTTTTCCAAATTTTCCGTAATTTATTACGGATAACATAACCAATCATTTTGTTCGGCGGTTACATTATACATTGGAATACGATGAAATTAGTCATAAAAAACCATCGCCGAACGGTAGGGTATAATTTATTCATAACTATTGTATTTTATTGTTTATAATAAATGTATGTCCGGTTAATTTGTTCGGCATATAAATTTTATACTTCCATTCCATTCCATATATGTTATAAAATCAACGCCGAACAGTAGGCTATGATGTCACAGATATAGACACGGGAAAACGGAAGTGCGTGGGTGTAGCTGGGCCCCTAGCCAACCAAAATGTTCGGCGACCGTATTGCTTTCAATTTCAGTGAATAATTAGTGATATTCACGAAATGCCGAACAGTAGGTTATAATTATTTATTTAAACAATTTTTTTTACGAAAGCATAGGGTAATAGTGGCTTCCATAACCATCCTACACGTTCGGCACTGCCGTCCGCCCGAACTTTTTTTTCAAAAACAGTATTTTGCGACATGTGCCGAACGGTAGCTAATAATGCCAAAACCTGAGTTTTTCAAACAATTTGATCGCGCGTGAAAAACATATTGTAACCACGGATTTTGTTCGGCGATGATATTTTCGTGATGTGGGATACAGATTTATGGGACTTAAGATGTATATGAGCGGTAGGTTATGATACATGAAAAAAGTGTTATGGGCTCCCGGTCTATAACCCGAGCAGAAATTTCACGACGGCGCGATATTGGTCCAACGCTGCAGCCGCTCGAAAAATCTTGGCCCGCGATTGCTATTCAATTTTGGTCCGTGATTGAAATGTAACGCTGTTCCGTATTGGCCCGATAACACCGAAAGAAAGTCGGACCAAGCTTGGGTGCCGGCACCGGACCAAGATTCGATGTTACGGTGGCCCAATATTGCCTGAGGTGCTTGGGTAAATGGTGCGTTTCTGATTCGGGCAGATATTGGCATCCATCAACGGCCCTATATGGTCTTGCGTTATTGGGCCAGTATATCATGCCCCGTATTTATTTTATAGAATTTATAAATAGGTGTTTTGAGGCCAGTCTTGTTCCGAGATTCCGGGCCGTGGTATGACCGTTGCATGGGCTGCTGGTTCAAGTTCGACCTCAGACCAAGATTGTCAACCACGGTATAACTTCTGCAACGGCTGCTAGCTCAGGTTCGATCTCGGACCGAGATTGTGAACTACAGTATGACCGTTGCATAGGCTGCTGGTTCAAGTTCGACTTCGGACCAAGATTGTCAACCACGGTATAACTTCCGCAACGGCTGCTAGCTCAAGTTCGACCTCGGACCGAGATTGTCAACCACGGTATAACTTCTGCAGCGGTTGCCAGCCAGAGGCCAATGTTGGGTGCTTATCCGGCCAATATTGGGTGACCATACTACGTGGATATATTTGAACGATCTATTGGCAACCAATATGGAGCCAGCACTGGCCCAATCTAGTGCAACAACATGTAGCCGTTGTCGCGGTTCATGATATTGTGCCGAACTCGGGCCAGCTGGAATTGACAATGCAAAGCCGTTACATTAGAACATTAGAATGCCAATATTGGTTCGACGTTGGTACGTTCAATAAGAACAACCGCGGTTCATCAATTTCTGCACGGAATGGCGATTGATCCGCAACCAACGTTGGGTGGGTCTCTCGTGCCGAGCCACGGCCGTCGTATCAGGGGTCATTCTGGATCCGATATTGGACAGATATCGGACGCCTATGTTCGGCCGGGGGCATGGCGATTGATCCATGACCAACGTTGGGTGGATGTCTCGTGTCGAGCCACGGCCGTCGTATCGGGGGTCATTCTGGATCCGATATTGGACAGATATCGGACGCCGATGTTCAACCGCTGTCCCGGGGGTTCAATCGGAACGAACGTCGGATGGATATCTCATGCCGAGGTACACCCGCTGTATTCGGTGCCAATCTGATACCAATATTGGGCCGAGGTAGTGGGCCAGGGTATAACCATTAAATTAATTTTCGATATTGGGACAGGGTCGGGCCGCTAAAAACTTTCGATATTAGGCCGTCACATCGGGATGCCGATATCGTTTTCACGTTGGCCCGTTCTATAAGAACCGCCGCCGTGCTAGGATTTCTGCTCGGGAAGTCAGATATACGAGTCACCTAGGTCACAGCGTGTGAAGAGACACCAACGAATAAAGTTATAAACGATTTATTGAACCCAAGGTCAGGGCTAGTGTTCTATTCCGCACCTGATTTGTATTTTCTTATTTTATTTCGGCCGACGATGATAATGACTATGGTGAATATCGTAGATTCTAAAACCGAATTAAGCCAAAAAAAAATCTACGACTATATTCCATGGGGAATACTTCATGGAACTGTTTTGAATTTAAATTTATAATAAACACTTTTTTGTTGATTTTTTTGTTATTTTAATTTTTTGTGTTTTTTTGCAAATTTGTCGTTGTGACATCGATACTGTAAGACTTACTGAAATATGTGAAAAAAAAGAGATACTTTGACGAACTGCTTTCTAACTTGGAGAGTGAATTCATATTCATATTCTACACGTTTCGTAGCATGATAAACGGGGTCGACAAAAGGAAAGAAAAAGTAATAAGCCTGTACTCCCTGATAGTACAAGTTTCCAAAAATCCATCTAAAATTTGGGCAACACAAATCGAACGACATTCCTGGGTAATGCGAGTGCTTTTCGGCTATTTAGATTTGGAATATAAAAACACGAATGCTAAACAACTTTTTGGCCTGTATTATATACGAAACTGTACATAAAACTACAGAATTGACTAATTGTTTACGTAAATTAAAAACAGATTACTATCCAATGAATATGAAAAATCTAGTGCAATGGAATCTTGAACATCCTGACGTGGTCGCATCCTTCCAAACGTTGGCACGCTATTTACCGACTCTGAAATCTGTAACGCTTTTCGATTATGTGATACACCTCACAATCGGCAATGTCGAATATCTCTAGGAGAATAGTTCAACTGTATACTCTACTGCCTACTTTGACGAAATCTCAACAGCAAATCTGATTCGCAAGCATCTCTGCAAATTTTGTACAAGCATTTCATGACTACGTAATCAAAATATCACGGTAAGACCAGGACCCGACGAGAGACCCCTGCACTAGAGCAGCAAAGCACCCAATAGCAACAAAACTTGAATCCGACCATGCCTAAAGAACTGAATAACTTACACCAGATGACAATCGAGCTAACGGAGCAGGACATAGTAAGCGAATCGTGGCATACTACAAGCCCAACCCTATTATTATCAAAAGACCACCAGGTGTTCGACAGCCTAGCTATAAAATCAGCAGCCAGAGGTTGCGCCAGCGGAGGATTGATTATTGCAAGAAACAAAAAATACTATAAAAATATACGGAGGACATATACAAGACCGACGAGTGCATCTCTGTCATAACTGAGCATAGGAACAGGAAAATAATCTTCGTATCTAAACCAAATAAATAAACAAAACACTAATAATAACAGGCACATAGACCCTGAGCAATTACCATGAATTATTCACAATAAAAACCAGATATTCAACGCGAGAGGACGAGACCTCATAGAGTTAACATTAAGGTACTAAGCTCATTGTTATTATCTAACCATCTGTCGGTGAAAGTCAGTTCGAAGTTGATTTTGGAGTACAATAACAGCATGCCGGTTAAGTCTTTTAAATGTACAACATGTAAAACTTAGAAGCGGTAATCGAGGTAAGCTTAGGTACAGTAGGGTGGCCGTTAGAACGTGAAAAAACATGAATTTCCCGTGCCGCCCCCCAAATCGACTCCAAATGAATCAAGACTCATCCTGTAATTTTTTAAGATTTTTATTTTAACGCTTGACTCTTGGCCACAGAGGATAAACTTCTCCATTTGAAATACACGGGGTCTTTTCAGTTATTATTTCACTGTGGGTCTAATTATGGACGTAAAGATCTGAAATTCTCACAGATTGGTCTACGGAAATGCTGCTATGTGGAAAAAAAGTAGCCACCCCCCTGCCCTCAAGATTGTTTATGAGTCATCCCATGCCAATGTGATGGTTATTTTTTTCCCAATTTCATGAGTTTAGATTTATTTGGAGTCGATTTGGGGGACGGCCCGTAAATTTTGTTCCTAACGACAAGCCTAAGGTACAGATGGCATGGCCTTCAACATAGTAAATTCTATCAAAGTTGTAGCCACAAGACCAAAAATGGTTTGACGAAGAATGCGATAAATACAAAATCTTAACATGTAATTTTTAAAATGTGTATCACGAAAGAGTGATAAAGTATAAAGTATTTCGCCCATTGAGACTTTTGATCAGAACGACCGTATCTCGAAAGTGTTTCGACATTTTTCAAATCCACCGGAAGCCAATTCCCATAAGATTAGTGCAGGGCTCTCTATGTAATTAGGCAATCAAGGAATAAATCTAATCTAATCTCATCTGGCAATGCTGTGAGTATTCTTGAATAAAAAATTCATTATAGATTGCTTGACGAAATTGAACATAAGAATTGATTTAAGTTTTACCAGCGTCATACCAAAGCTTAGCTCAGGGGTCGGCACACTCATTAGGCCAAGGAGCCAAAGCCGTAAATCCACTTAACCCATTCACCGGCACTAATCCTTTTAACGCCGTTTCTAGGAATTTGGCAGGTATGGGTAGGGATATGCAGGTATGAAAAGACTTGGACGGTCAGACGCAGTTTTTGCCGTCCCAAATAGACCGCACACCCCTTAGTTCCTTTTATTTCTCCTGAACGCTGCCCCTACCATCGAACTTTCAGGTAAGGACAACTGACCGTTCTCAGGTAGACCGAGGGGACTTACGGCCGTAGTAATTGACACTTAGAGCCAGGTTGGCGCATTGCGCCAAGCCTGCCGACCTCTGGCTTAGCTCTACCTTTCATAGCAGTTTAAGTCCAAACGAGTTTCGCAATTTCAGGTACATTTTTGATATCAATATTTTTATGTCGGTGCCTGATAAAAATACTGTAGGATTCCATCTTTGAATTGTGGTATTTTGATATCAATGTTATTTATGTGCCATCGCAAAGAACACTCACCTCCACCCACAGTTTACGTGGACTGTATAGGCCTAGCTGTGTTGATTTTTTCGGATAACATTATTCTCGAGTCGTCTGCAGCCTGTGCTTTTAGACTAAGGATTATGCTCCGGACTTTGTGAATCATTCTGGCGTTATACATCACTTGATGAACAGTAGAACTATGATTCTTTGTCGTGTTGATCTATCGTAGTCAATGAATCTGAGTATAAAAACAAAAATCTGAATCGTGACAATCAGATATATTCTTTAATTTTATAATAAAGTAGGACGAGCAATTCAATACCTTCAGATACATGTGCCGACAGAGCTGTCAGTGATTAGCCGGCGCGTACAATATTTTCCACTACCTTGAGTATTGAAGCCACTGCTTCGTTTCTGATTTTAGAGTTTTCTTATATAAAAAAGATAAAAAGGATTGCTATAGATCAATTTTGAACAGTTATACATCCCAAAGACAAAAATGTTCATCCGAATTTTTCATGATTACAGTAAAAATAAATGATAATTATTCACCTTGTTTTCCATTTCTAATAGAAATATCCCCAGATTCGCTTCTAATGATCGAATCGTTCATTATTTTCACAGCAGATTTATATGATGCATTTGATGATCCGGCAGTGGCAATAACGTAATTGTTATTTAGATCGTCTTGTTGCAGGCTCACTCAGCTTTTTTACAATCCTTTTACCTGTGTTTTTTGTCACAGATCTATTACGTTTCTTTCAACTGACCTATCCGAGCTATACATTTCGTCAGAGTCTGTTGCAACATTTTTAATTTTATTACCCACGGTCCTGGTGCGATCACATGATTTGGACAGTCGTTAATCCGTTGGATAATGATTTACTGTTAGTATTGGACAACATTGTGCTGATATCCAATCGTGATTTATACGTTTCCTCATTCTTTTCAGATTTTGCCCTTCCTCGAGATTCTGAGTCAGTGGTGAAAGCCCGACTTTCAAGTACACGTAATTTGTTCGTATCTTCTTTGTATGTTGATATGAAAAAGAATAAAAAAAAGTCACAAATATCTCACGCACAACAAAACAATGCATCATGTATATATGTACCCCCGAATTTTTTCAAGGATACCCCCTGAAAAGTTTCAGTACGATGAAAACAGATATTTTCCGTTCTGGCTCATGGGAGCATTGAAATCCGAAATAAGGGTGAAAAAGTATAGATCTTGATAAACTAAGATGAATACATTGAAAATCATGCCAGCTGTAATTTTTTTGGAAATTAGGTGAAAATCACTCGCCAAGTGGGAAATATCTTTTTTACTCGTACTCTTTCTCTTCAGATGATGCACCTGAAAAAAGGGGGGATCGGATTATTTTGAACCACCCAAATTATCGCGCTTCAGATAACCGAATCATTTTTTTAATCACCTTTGAACTCTATGGGATATTGTGGCCAACTTTCGGGAAATGGTGCGCATCGTTCGATGAGTTCCTTAGTCAAAGTAAGATCCTCGCCGAAATAGTACCATGCCAAGATTGATAGGTTAGGTTTAGCGTAAGGTTGTAATCTATTAAGTATCACAGTCACAGAAATAGTCTCGTTATACATTTACTGACAACGGTTGTAAATTAATATGATATTCAAAATTATCATACAAGCAAACAATCTGACAATGGTTGCGCGTGGTTAACGGGCTACGACTATTGCGGTGCGCGTCCGCAAGGAAGACGGACGTTGCGACGTTGCCCTTCGTTACTCTCGTGGCTGCGCGCCAACACCGGCGCGGCCGAACCCTGCAACACGTGTTTCAGACAAACTCGCCGGTTCTGAGCCAGCATATTGACGAGTAAAATAATTTATTAATAATTGTGTGTGAAAAAGTGTAATCCGACGATAATTCCGTACAAGCAAGACTACGAGGTACGTACTACATGCACACGTAAGCAATGTGTATAAATATTCATAGATATTGTGTTGGGACATCAGCTTTCATATCCTTAGTCTCAACTTTTAAAAAAATTTTATTATAATTATTTGTTTTATTTCTTTTTATTATATCCCAATAACGGTTTTCGCTCGATAACTCCCCTGCTGGAAGTCAACGGATAGAATCTTTATCCACTTGAATCACTTTGGATCCTTTGGATAGAAAGGGATTAAGATAATTAATCTAACCCTATCAACGGTCTATCTTTGCGAATCTCTTGCTATCTTCTTTTGAGTCCAAACTAGGGCCTATCCTTTCCAATCCCTAATTCCCTTTCTAATCCTTTCCACCGCCAATCTACGTGAATCTTCCTCTATCTGATTTAAATCCAAACTAGAGCCCATCCTTTTTAATCTCTGATTTCTTATCTAATTCTATCCACAGCTTATCTATCTGAATCCCTCTGATGGTCCGCTCAAAATAAGAATCGCGCCTATCTTTGCATATTCCCAATTTCTTATCCACTCCCAACTATCTGAATCTCATTCGATGCCTATTTAAATTCAAAGTCCCGCCTATCCGTTTGTATCCCTATTTTCGGTTCCACTTCTATCCACAGTCCATCTATCTAAATCTCTCTGATGGTCTGTTCAAATGCAAAGTCCCGTCTATCATTTTGTACCCTCAATTTCGTATTCACTACTATCCACAGCCTTTCCATCTCATTCCCATTCAATGCCTATTTGAATTCGAAGTCCCGACAATCCGTTTGTATCCTTAATTTCGCATTCACTTTTATCCACAACCTATCTATCTAAATCCCTCTGACGGTCTGTTCGAATTCAATCTCCCGCCAATCCGTTTGTATCCCTTATTTCGTATCCACTTCTATCTACGACGGGCTACGACTATTACGGTGCGCGTCCGCAAGGAAGACGGAGTTGCGACGTTGCCGTTCGTTACTCGCGTGGCTGCGCGCCAACACCGGCGCGGCCGAACCCTGCAACACGTGTTTAAATATAAATAAATATAAATAATATATGTATAAATATTCATAGATATTGTGTTGGGACATCAGCTTTCATATCCTTAGTCTCAACTTTTTACAAATTTTTATTTTTAGTTCTGTCATAATGATGATATATTTTCTCCGTGGGACAATTAATATATTTTAACCCCCATTTTTTATACAATTTTTTTTTCTCATGATAACGATTGATTAAAACCATGTCTGGAATGCAATGACCGGTAATACATTTCAAAAAACAAAAAATACATCCCCAACAACGTGTGCAAATTATTACAGAATGTTCGGAGACCTCAAGTGAAATGGGTGTCTGAGTTGACAGAGACTACTTCATATATAACAGTGTTATACAGTATTTTATTGTAATTTCAATTTTATTTTAAATTTATTCATTCGGGTGATTATTCCTTCTACTACGCTGATAATAATACATTGCTACTCAGAACAGGGTGTCTTCTCTTCTTCTTTAATGAACAGCACTGCTATACGTAAATCCAGTGAATGAACGATATGAAAATGAGATGTTATTTCAATTAAAATGTTTCTTTATAATACTAACTATAACTACCTACCGACTTATTTGATACCTACTGTTTATTCGGATTGGTCTGCTCATTTACTGGATCGAAGGCTGTTTATTGACTGGGTCCAAGTGTTCAATTACTGGTGAAATTGCCATTTCAGTTTCGGATAGGTTCTTTCATATGGATTTCTGTTTGGATAACACGTTTCAACAAGCGATCCCAAATATTTAGGATACGATGTGTCGAATAGAACTGGTTTTGTAAGGCAACAACCATCTAGTATAAAGAAAACCTTCCTTAAAACTGACCGTACGCTTAATCGTTCATTCACTGGTGCACTCACCCTACTGCAAGTTTTAATATTCTGTCGATGAAAACAGGTGGGATGACTAATTTTGTGAGTGCCAATATAATACTAATGCTGTGGAGTACAGCATTGGACGCGGCAATGCGTGGCATAATAAGGGGCTCAAGGGTAGGAAGTATTGAAATTTGAGGATAAAATTTGAAAAAAATCAATTTTTGTTTTTATTTTTACGGAAAAGTGTTCTTTGAACCCTTATCTTCACGTACACAAATCCTTGAACCGAAAAAAAATTTATTAAGCTCAATAAAGCGTATAATGCGTATCAGCGTTCCAGCAGAAGTTTTCAATTTCCCTATATTTCGGTTATTGCTTTTTTAATCTGTGAAAAAAAGTAACTTCAGATGCAGTTTTCCATCAAGCTACAGCACTCAAGTGATTTACGTGAGGTAAAAAAATTATAATAATAAAAAATAATTATTTTCAAATCACTGCTACACTCTGAGAAAACATTCTAGTGACTCAGTTTTTTTACAGTTAATTAGTGCTATTTTGATACATGGTACATGATTTTTCCAGATTTGGAAAAAACTATGAAACTAATCAACCGTAAAAGAACTAAGTCACTAGAATGTTTTCACAGAGCGTAGCAGTGATTTGGAAAAAATCCTTTTCAAGGTGTGTATACCCCCATAAGACAACAACTCCAAAATGTGTTTTTCTACGGTTGGAAATCATATTGAAGTTTTTGGTCACACACTTCACCAGAGATGAGCATTCAAATTTATATAGCGAATCAATATTCTTCCAAATGTTTGTATTCATTTTACAAAACCAGATTTACAAGTTATCAACCACATGATTCGCTGCCCGCAGGACAAATTGCTCAGACTCGACAAGACCAAGTTTGTATCAACCGAACTGCTAAAATATATGGGGAATTCCACGTGAACTCGGTAAATGTTTGACCCTGACACCTTCCGATTGGGGCCATGATTTTTTATGTTATCGTGCCTGATCGAAGAGACGCTCCGAATTTTTTTCAGATTTTTTCGAAGAGCCGCCATTTTTTTTTAAATTCACAAAACGTCAACATGAGAGCCCCAATTTGAAAATCTGAAAAAATTCTCAAAAATCCTTTGCCAGGTATCAAAATTTTTCAGCCTTGAGCCAAAGTGGGCAAACGTTTGCTTCCATTCTTTTTCGTACGTTTTTCGAAAAAAAATTATGAAAAAGAACAGCAGCAGTTGCCAGTCCACTGTGAACTGTTGATTGAACGTTTTTATACGTCACGCACGATTTTTTGAAATTTTATCAGATTTTTCACATGCGATTTTTTTTCATCCGATCTGAATCCAAAAATATGAGAAGAAATATAATCGCTTCGGAAAAATCAGCAAAAATTCCCAAAAATCGTGCGTGACGTATAAAAACGTTCAAGCAATACTTCACAGTGGACTGGCATCTGCTGCTATTCTTTTTCATAATTTTTTTCGAAAAAATCACGGAATAGAATGGAAGCAAACGTTTGCCCACTCTGACTCAAGGCTGGCAAATTTTGATATCTGACAGAGGATTTTTGAGAATTTTTTCGGATTTTTAAATTGGGGCTCTTATGTTGGAGTTTTGTGCATTTTTACAAAAATGGCGGCGTTTCGAAAAAATCTGAAAAAAATTCGATGCGTCTCTTCGGTCAAGTATAATAACATAAAAAATCATGGCCCGAATCGGAACGTGTCAGGGTCAAACATTTACCAAGTTCACGTGGAATTCCCCATATATATATGTTGAATTTTCTTCAAGTTGCTATAACTTATATCTTGAATTTCTTTAACTTTGTGAATAATTAAAAACAAAAAAAATTCGAAGCGATTTATCTCTGAACTAGGTTTCTGGCAGTTGAAAAAGTCCAATGAGTCTGAGTTTTTGTCGAAAGCGCTCCAAATTTTCATGGTACGTTTCTACACACACTAGCTACAAACCCACGTCAGATTTTGTAAATCGAGACAAAATTACGGATTTGAGAAAAAATAATTGAAAATATATCGTTTTTTTTTCATCGAAAAAAATGTCAAAGTCAAAGTATCGTAGCTATTTCTGAAAACCGATGTGGGTTTGTGCCTCACGCATCTTAAAATATGTGTGTGCAAGCCCAGCAAGATTCAAGAATAACTCAGACGCATGGGAGGTTTTCAAATAAAGCCTATTTCAGAAGCATTACGAGGAGTAACTCTGTACTTCGTGGAATACCTTTTACACAATAATTATTGATAAAGCGCAAAGAGCTGCAATATCATAGCTCAGGGAAAGATAGATTCGAATTGTATAAAACTCATGAATGAACTTCTAGCACAATAACCCTAAATGAATAACCTCTCAAATCACTACACTCATTCAAGCTAGTTCTACTCCAAAAGATAAGCAAGAAACTGTTCAGACTTACAGAACTTGTTGAAAATAGTATCACAAAGGAAGCAACAAAGTGAAATTCGAAGAGCAATTCCTCTTCTAATCATTCCGTCATTTGATTAATTACAATATTACAAATAATCTAGGGAATACTATTAGAATTTTGCTGCGTTACTTATTTCGTAACACAAGTTCAGAGTTCTCTAAGTTTGAGGCTCTTCGGGTAACCTTTAGACCACAGCAAACCTTTCGAAGTCGCAATCATAGGCTCCGGGGGACTTCATCGTAGAGACTGCAGCATCATCGGAGGTTCAATTGTTCATCGGGCCAGCTCGAACGCGTATAATGATTACAACTGTAAAGAAAGTGGTCGTGCCAACGTCAGAATTGTGACAGTTAAATCGAAAATTTTTACTGCATAAAATTTCAAAATAGATTTTTCTCTACCTAGGTTTTCAGTTAGTTTGCGTAGGATTCTAAGAGTATCGGTACACCGAGTCAATCGAGTTGGTTCTTTGCTTTGGACAATACTCTTACGGTTAACTCTGCGAATGTTTTATAAAACAGTGCCGTCGCAGGATAATCGACGACATCTGGCTCGATAAGCATTCCAATTTCTCGACTTTCGGTATTCCTGATCCAACGAAGCTGAAAGATCCAATCTGTCCGAAGCACCGCCGTCTGAAATGCACTCGAATTTGATAAAACTGTTTCTACGAAGCGCGCGAACACGATTTAGATTTCACATTGGCAAAAATGAAAACACAATCAAATAGTGTGACTTCAGCGCTATGTAAGTTGACAAATTCCAATGTTACACGAGCTGAACGAACTTGATTGTTGCACCCAGCATATTCTTCCTTTCTGACTTCGGCAATGACTGAGCTGTCGTGTGAGAAGAAAAGCTTTACAAGTAGACCAGTACCACAGTTATGAAAGACGAGGAGGCTTCGAGGAGGCGTACGGATACCTAAAGTCAGTCGGCCGGTGGCAGCATTTCAGCGCTGAGTACGAGGTGCTCTGTCAGCTTCTGAACTGCTCAGCCAGGCGGTGCTGCGAACTTTGTCATCTATGAAACCTTGCCCAGGATCACTCTTGGCATAGCGATGCGCATCAATGTCCAGTTTCTGTGAGTAAATAATATTTTCTCATTGCAACGCCAACTGTAAAATGTAAATTTAGATAGAACCCACAGCATGGCACTCGGATTCGAGCGACTATTTATTCGTCACTACTATTTCCGCATGCCCTTCAATCACATCTTTTCGATGACTCTATGATTATATTGACCTATTCTGGCATTTTATCGTTATTTACATTTTCAAGAACAAATTATCACGTGCGATAATTGTGATTCACTTACCTCGGGGTAAAATCGGCCTTCCTTCGAGCTTAGTTTATCAGGAAAGCAGTTTGCCTCGTTGGTGTTCGGTTGTGGTCCAACGCTTTATTGGCACCAATACCAGGTGCTCGCCGAGAAAAACTTTTGGTAATATAAATATATAATATATTATAATATAATTTCATAAATCAAAGACGACGAAAAGGATTTTTATTATCAAGTTACGCTTATCTCGGGCAAGACCGAGATGCGGTAATTTCATCGCTATACACTTTGGTGTACCGGGACCTCGCGAATGTGAACGGTTCGGGGCCTAATCCAGCCTAATCTCGCAGACAGGGTCGTCGCATCGGATTTTCGTGAGCGCGGTTCTACGGTCAGCGAGAGCCACTCTCCCCGACACGCGACGTCAATGGTAAACTGAGGCGCCGGGCCAGTGTTTTCATGCGCGCGCAGGCTCAAGGTTCCGCTATAGGCCGCGAAATTTGTTTTCTGGTTGGCGTGTATTCGTAGATTGTCCATTGTTGTTCGAGAACTTGACGACAAGGCGCGAAGAAAAAAAAAAAAGAAAAAAGAAGACGAGGAAAGGAATTTAATCGCAGTAAGTACAATACATTTTTGCTAAATTGTACCTGAAGGTGATCCGTTTTTCATCTTCAATGTCCAATCCCATTCGTAGTACAAAAAATTGGCGAAAGTGAAGGAAAACAACTCGTAGAACCCAAATAAGCTCCATTATTATTTTTCGTCACAAGGCCGTAGAAAAAATATTATATCGCTTCCAGAGCTTTCGTTTATCATTTTTCACAAATATTTTATCGTTACTGTAATACTTCATAATCGGTATTGGAAGTACGAAGAGATCAGTCAAGTACGAATAGGAGCACAGTCCTAGGAGTAACTGCTCATTATTGTACTATCCCTATTCCTCGTCTCTCGCCGTCGTAGAATCGTCTATACTTTATATATGAGCAAGTCTGTCTACCAATTCCAGACATCGGATCCGGCCTCACCCCCTCAGATCTTCTCGCAAATTTTTCGAGCTGGAAGTTTTTATCGAAAGACAGCGTCCCTAATCTTGTCAAATTTTTATCCCATATATAATGGTGAAGTAAAACAACTCGTGGAACCCAAATAAGCTCTAAAAATATTGTTGTTCGTCATTTTTCCAAAACTTTTCTGGTAACGAATATGGGCACTTTTAGGTCCTCGGATTAACTGCTCATTATTGTACTATCCCCACTCATCGGTGCCTCTCGCCGTCGCGGAATCAGTTACTCTGTGTATGAACATGGAAAACAAGCCAATAGACGCGTAGCCATGCGACGTTATATGAATATGCTTTTGGGCATCAGGGAAGTTAGCGGAGTTAGCGGAGTTAGCGGAGAGTTACAGAATCGCAACCCAGATTCATTCACACTTATATTCTTAGAAACTAATTCGATGACTCCATCCTTTAAATTATACTCATAATCAGGCTTAGCATGTTTTTCTTTTATTTCGTTATTTAATATTACAGTAGTTTACGAAAAGTGATCAAGTTTTTTTTTTTTCCATTGAACAATAATTCTAGTCAATGCAACAGATTGAAAATGATAACATAATGTCACTCACGCTCAGATATATCTTTTTACATAACAAAAGTATTCTTAAGCTAAAAGTATGTGATATAGTACTTGTTAATTCGAAGGCTGAATTATTCTCAATTCGAGAATAATTTTTCATTTCTGGAAGCAAGAATATTTTATTTCTTTATTCAGGAATAGCATTTTTATGTGCATGCCCCTTCAACTCACAAAATGTGGAGGTAGCACAACAGAATGATCACTATCAATGCAATAATGGCATTATAAATCTTCTGTCATATCTTATAAGATTACCATTCTCAGATTTTATGAGTGGTAACGGGAGCATGATCACTTTATTTTCAATTTTGATGAAAAAATAGTAGGGGAGACCGGGGACAAAAGTAACACGTCATGAAAGTAACAAGGCCTCCCACAACGCACACAATGAAATCTAAAAGTTGTGTTTTTCATCATAGTAAGCGTGTTCGATGCTGCTTCAGTTTGAGCTATCGATTGCACCCACGCGTGCAATTTACACGTTTTGGTGGAGATTTTGTGTTTTTGGCCGACTTGACTAAGTTTTTCGATACTTGGTATTCTTATGGAAACCTGTAGTAAATATGTAAATACTACCATGAATTTTTGCCAGATTATTCTTGAAAAGTCGCTTTATTAATGACTGCGTAGAAGTCCTATGTTCTCTTCGTTTTTCCGAAGTTATAATTTTTTCATTTTGGAAAATGAGGTTGGGGACAAAAGTAACATAACACTATTAGGAACCTATTGTAATTTTGTCATTGATCTTTAGAATGCCTCGAAGTTACCTATGATCAAAAGATTCTCGTGTTTGTGTTATTAATTTGTTATTTTAATAATAATCAAGAAAATAAATAATTCTTGCATAAATATTCAATAATTTGTTGATTTATTATAAATGAAGTTTATCTGAGGATATTATAATATTTTTTGCTTCATTATAATCAATTCCGTGAAGTACTGTAAAACTAAGTGAAGTTTCTGTACTGATTTATATCTGTTTGAAAAAAAAAAATGAAAGGAACAGATGTTACTTTCCTCCCTTAGGTATGGGACGAAAGTAACAATCGCCATGTTCGATTGAAGTGATTATAACTCTATAACAGACTGATATAAAAATTCTTCCATTTGGTTATTATTAGAGGAATGAATATACTATCTGAAAGTGCCATTAGATCTATTTCATCTTGATTGTGGAATTTACAATTGGGCTCCAAGTAAAAATTGTTACTTTTGTCCCCGGTCTCCCCTATAACTGAAAATAATTTGAGTATACATTATAACTGTAGAGGTCCCGGTTAATGTACAATATAAGACGGAAAAACTAAACAGTACCCGGATGGTTGAACTAGGATAGTTGAACTGTCTAGTAGAGCGTTACATTCCCGGCTGGGGGCTGTCTAGTTCGACTGTTTAGCGCCCGGATGGAATTCGGAAAAACTGGACAGTTACTGGTCAGTTTCCGTTTTCAATTTCTACGCGGGCTATTTTGAGTTATTTTTCACTTCATGCGCCCCAAAAAGTAAAACAAAATTTTTTCTTGGACGACCCCATTCGAAAAATCTGTAGCTTACTGTCCCGCCAATCCGTTTGTATCCCTAACATCGCATTTACCTCTATATACAGTCTATCTATCTGAATCCCTCTGATAGTCTGTTCGAATTCAAAGTCCCGCCAATCCGTTTGTATCCCTAATTTCGTATCCACTTCTATCCACAGCCTATCTATCTGAATCACTGGCCAAACAGTACTACATGAAGGTACTGGTTTGTCAGTCGTAATTCGATGATTTGAACAAATAAACTGAATCACTGATTGAATTAGTGAAATTTTCACTCTTTCATACCTAGAGAGTACATTGGATTTTTTTAATAATTACTGTAAATTGTTTCAACAATATTAGCTATGGCGGCTGAGGGTGGCCGTGTTCTTGTTTACCGACGAATCCTGAGGGAATTACGACTGCCCAACGACCATTTTCGGCTTGAAGAGAACTGTGTTCGTTGTTTGTTATGTACAACAGCATTTGTCGTATTGAAGAGATACGCATTCGAGCGTCACGTACGAACCCCTAAACACCAAAAGGTTCTTGGGATACGGAATCAACCAGTTTTCCCGAATCCACAACACCTGACAAACTTGAACAGTCGACACTCTGCGTTTTTTAAAGACTTGACAAGCGCATGCGTAAAATCAGATATTTGTTTCGACAAAGTTTGTCAACCTGATTTTGCCACCTTTCTCCAAGTTCATACACGACATACAATCCCAGATGCAACAACAATGAGCAAAACTTATGTGCCCTGTAACATTGCATTTTGCAACGCGTGTTACAAGTGACTCCCGAACCCTTAGACGACCATAGTTACGAAGGGTGGATGCATGACAGAAGCATGAATGCGTTTTGGCTAGCCCCGAGGCTATAAACTCTCCGAGAGGCGACCGTGACCGATCTAAGACTGTAGAATTTAGTTCTTATTCTTTTTGTTTTTTTTTTTACCTTTTCTCTATTATGTGGGAGACGAGGCCCCGACGACGGCTAAAAATTGCAACGGAGACCCGATCAGACGAACGTACGACGCCAAATATCGACTGTTGGGATCTTTTTCGACGAACGCCACCTAAAAGCTCCGGAGGATAGTACTGGCCAGACTACCTCCAACGATTAAACGAGAGGACACGGGGGAGTGCCAAGGGCATTCTGCAACGTGGGATATCGGTGGTGGAAGAGATTCCCGCCACCAAGAAGAATCTGCAGCCCGTGATCCTCCGATTTAGCGAGCTACAAACACCGTGGTGAACTTCGAATTTTGCGCGCGGCGACGATAGGTCGCCATATTTAAGGATCTCGCAGTACATTTGCAAAATCGATAATCGATCGCCTATTGAGGGCGCTAAGTACCGGCACCATGCCGTCTGATCACTCTGCCGTAGGCCTGCCTCGCAGGTAGAGCCCCGAGCTCTAGTGCTCGCGCTAATTGTAGAAATTACCTTTTGTAGTAGCCACGAGGCTGATTTTTTTTGGTGTGAATTTCCTGCGGGAAAGCGTTTGAGTCTGTTGAGTTCGAGTTGGTGCATCCGGGGGCTCGTAGTCGAGCCGCCACGAGGCCTTGCATTTTGGCTGGAAAACGGTAAGCGTTAGCCAATTTGACTCATACTAATTTGAATTCGGCAAACGGCCATCAGCCATCTTGCCGTATTTTCCGAGCCACGAGGCTTTTAGAGATTTTTGCAAATCAAATTAAGACGACCTCCGAGTCGGTAGGCCGTCACCAGTGTCTCACGCAGTAATAGAGTTTTGAGTCTTGATTTTTGAGTAAGATTTTTGAGTTTTGTGTCACGTAATAGTGCTTTTTGTAGAGCCGTAGGTTTTCGCACGTGAGTGCGAGAAAGATAGTCTGACTACGTCATTGTCGCGCTCTCTTCCTCTCACGGAGAGATTCAGATCGTTATTATATTTTGAATTTGGTTTACTTTTTTTTTGTTTCGCCTACAAAGGCAGAGTTAGTTTAAGTTAATTTTAAGTAATAATTTTGTGGATTAGTTATTGTGCCTCGCGGGCCTATTCCGGTCTTTAATTTGTAATTTTTGTTCCACGAGGACCGAGTTTGTCGAGTTATTTATTTTTGCATTATTTTGTTTTGTTATCACTCTCCTACGTGGAAGCTAGTAGTTTATTAATTATTGTAAAACTCGTCAAGCGTGGCCAGGTCGCCAGTATACGACCTGTGGCCGTCCTATATTCGAGGGGAAGTATCCCCGATTGCTCAATTTATTATTTTTATTATTTTTTTTTTATACTATTTTTATTGAATAAATGCTATTTTTCTTTGTTAAATTCAAAGTTACGAGTCGTTAGTCAACGCCCTGCTAATCCTTCACTTAATCCCGACCCCTCTCCGCGGTACTGTAGCTAGCCGACGGTTATTATTTTGTTTCGATTTTTGAAATCGGCGGTTATCCGCCTGGCGCCCAATATCTCTTTTTATTCTCAGTTTTTGGCCAATTGTCGAGTGGATGGTTCTCGGAGACTGGCTATCCGGTCCAGATCCGAGGATCAAATAAAATCCACGTCACAGCCCATTATATATAACGAAACTTTAACGGCTATACGCGAAGAAATAGGAGATTGTCCTATTTGGGTTTCAGTGGACGAAACAATAGACTCTAAGCGTCGCTGCGTTACCAACGTTATTATCGGTGCATTATATCAAGACCGAGCTTCCACTGGACGGCAGATTAGATGTGGAGAAGTTGTGAGAGCAAACGCTGCAAACATGGCTGCGTATGTGATTGACAGCTTGAATAAGTTTGAGCCGGCAGGGTTTGAGCCAAACAGAGTTCTGCTATACTTGACGGATGCTGCTCCGTACATGAAGGCGTCTGCAGGAATTCTCGCACAAACATACCCGAAACTCGTAAACGTGACATGTTTAGCACACGCATGTCACAATGTAGCTGAAAAAGTAAGAGAGTGTTATGAGGAGATTAATGATATCGTCGCTAGTGCCAAAGAAGTTTTCTCTAAATCTAAAACGCGTGCTGAAATCTTCAAGACTGCGCTTCCAAATATACCTCTACCACCAAGACCGGTGACGACACGATGGGGCACGTGGATCCAAGCTTGCCAGTATTATTTTTTACACTACGGACGCGTGAAAGCAGTTTTTATGGGCCTCGAAGAGAACAGTGAAGCTGTGAGAAATTTGCAAGCATGTTTGGGAAGAGATGAAAACCTCGGAGAGTTGGAAGACATTGCTGCCAAATTTTCGTGTCTCGTTTTAAGTATCAAGCAACTACAAAAAAGAGAATGTAGTTTAGCTCAAACGTGCGAAAGGATTGCTCAATTGAAACAAGAATTCCAAGAAGATCTGGAGATTCATCAAGAAATCCGGGATAAAATTGTTCAGGTTTTCGGCGACAACGATGGATTCACGCAGATGATTAACATAAACAACTGCATAATCAATGGCAGAATGCAAAATTTGCCGGATAATTGGATCGATGATGACGCCCTCAGTATGAAATATGCACCGTTTACTTGCGCAGATGTGGAAAGATCGTTTAGCATATATAAAGCGTACTATCGAACCAACAGGCAAAGTATGAAATTCGAGTCCCTGTGTCAGCATATTGTAATTAACTACAATAAAGACATGGGACGCGAGAATGAGAATATAGAAGTGGATTCTGATGAAGACGAATGAAAGTTTTTCCCTTCAACGACAAATTTTCCACAAATTACCAGCAAGATAGTTCCACGGAAAGAAAATTGTTGCTGACTTGACTATGTTGAGCAGCTGGTATAGGGACAACTCTTTTTTTAAGAAGAAATTACTACAGTTTTAGTATATGGTACGCTTAATGAAATGGATTCTGAGCCGGATGTGTTAATTTTTTTATTTTTTCTTATTCATTTACTGTTATTCCCACGAGTTACGGTCACGCGAGGGAGATGACCTTTTTTTAAACTACTCCCGATTTTTCCATCTTCTATGTTATTCTCATTTAGTCATATAATTCTTCAATATTATCAAAGTTCCTACGTTCCCAGGATCAAAGTCACGGTCACGCGAGGGAGATGACCTTTTTTCAAACTACTCCCGATTTTCCCGTCTTTTCTCTCATTCTCATCTCTTCTCATTGTATTAATCACAGTTCCTACGCTCCCAGGATTCAAGTCACGGTCACGCGAGGGAGATGACCTGTTTTCAAACTACTCCCGATTTTCCCGCTTATTCTCTTATTCTTATCTCTTTTCATTATATTTTCTAATATCAAATCAAAGTTCCTACGCTTCCAGGATTCAAGTCACGGTCACGCGAGGGAGATGACCTGTTTTCAAACTACTCCCGATTTTCCCATCTTCTATGTTATTCTCATTTAGTCTTATAATTCTTTAATATTATCAAAGTTCATACGTTCCCAGGATCAAAGTCACGGTCACGCGAGGGAGATGACCTTTTTTCAAACTACTCCCGATTTTCCCGTCTTTTCTCTCATTTTCATCTCTTCTCATTATATTAATCACAGTTCCTACGCTCCCAGGATTCAAGTCACGGTCACGCGAGGGATATGACCTGTTTTCAAACTACTCCCGATTTTCCCGCTTATTCTCTTATTCTTATCTTTTTTCATTATATTTTCTAATATCAAATCAAAGTTCCTACGCTTCCAGGATTCAAGTCACGGTCACGCGAGGGAGATGACCTTTTTTCAAACTACTCCCCATTTTCCCATCTTCTATGTTATTCTCATTTAGTCTTATAATTCTTCAATATTATCGAAGTTCCTACGTTCCCAGGATCAAAGTCACGGTCACGCGAGGGAGATGACCTTTTTTCAAACTACTCCCGATTTTCCCGTCTTTTCTCTCATTCTCATCTCTTCACATGATTCTCTAATATTATCAAAGTTCCTACGTTCCCAGGACTCAAGTCACGGTCACGCGAGGGAGATGACCTTTTTTCAAACTACTCCCGATTTTCCCGTCTTTTCTCTCATTCTCATCTCTTCTCATTATATTAATCACAGTTCCTACGCTCCCAGGATTAAAGTCACGGTCACGCGAGGGAGATGACCTGTTTTCAAACTACTCCCGATTTTCTCGTCTTCCCTGTTATTCACATTTAGTCTTATAATTCTCTAATATTATCAAAGTTCCTACGCTCCCAGGATTCACGTCACGGTCACGCGAGGGAGATGACTACAAATTACTAACTACTGCCGGATCTCTCATTTTCTAAATAAAACATTCTATTCTATTACTATCTTTTCCTTTTATCTTGATTGCAATGGAACCAGACTACCAACAGTTCCGTGTGATTTTATTATTTTTTTTTTTGCTTCGTTCGCAACTTTTCGGATCTGATCAAACGACTCGTCGCAGTTCCACATCTCTTTCACGAGGTGACTGAGCAAGTCGACTCGTCGCAATTTCACATCTCCTTCACGAGGTGACTGAGCAAGTCGACTCGTCGCAGATTCACATCTCCTTCACGAGGTGACTGAGCAAGTCGACTCGTCGCAGTTTCACATCTCCTTCACGAGGTGACTGAGCAAGTCGACTCGTCGCAGATTCACACCTCCTTCACGAGGTGACTGAGCAAGTCGACTCGTCGCAGTTTCACATCTCCTTCACGAGGTGACTGAGCAAGTCGACTCGTCGCAGATTCACATCTCCTTCACGAGGTGACTGAGCAAGTCGACTCGTCGCAGATTCACATCTCCTTCACGAGGTGACTGCGCAAGTCGACCCGTCGCAGTTTCACATCTCCTTCACGAGGTGACTGAGCAAGTCGACTCGTCGCAGATTCACATCTCCTTCACGAGGTGACTGAGCAAGTCGACTCGTCGCAGTTTCACATCTCCTTCACGAGGTGACTGAGCAGGTCGATGCAAGGGAAACCTTGTGGGAGACATTGTCAATTAGCCTCCTCGTGGCGTCTCCTGGAAATACTCGCAATTACCTGAGTAGCGAATAATTGACGTTCACACTGCACACATTGTGAAAATCATCATCGGAGTACAGTCTTCATCTAATACAACTTTTGGTATAGATATAGGCCCGTATTCATAGTCAGGTCTTGAGACCGGAATTCGTCAAGATGGTTTAAGTCGGCCTCATACACGACTTGATTGGCGGAGAGCCGGTCTTGAGACCGTCTAGAACCACGCCGGTCTCAAGACCTGACTATGAATACCAGCCATAGAGCCAAAAATATAGCTTCATAAACCTTTATATTATGTTTCCGAATTGACAAAATACTGCGCCTTTATTTTTATTACTATCAACAGATAATAACCCATTGGTATAACACAGCTATATTTTCAATATAATTCAATTTTAGCGCTGATAGCATAAAAAAGTGTTAATGAATATTATCTTTTTTCTCCTCCGGCCGGAAAGCGTCAACTTTCGGGCCGCTGCGCTAAACGAAGTTGCCGCTTTCCGGCTCCGTCGAACAGAATAGTATATTGTTTACCGAGCGAGAAAACAGTCGATTGCGCGCCGAGTATGAAGGTGAGCACCGAGGCGAAGCCGAGGTGTTCTCAACTTCATACGAGGCGCCAATGACTGTTTTCTCCGAGGTGAACATACTATTTTCTTCAACAGCGGAGCGGAATCAGCGAGTTTCCATCCGCAAACGAGGACCGGCAATCGACTGGTTTCCATCCTCATTTGGGGATGGAAACTCGCTGGTTTCCCTCCGCTGTTGAAGAAAAATAGTATACACTCCTTTGCCAGTAAAAAAGAAAGCCTCACATTTCGTACTTTGCTGGCCTAGGTACGTAATATACTATTTTTATCCGGCATTTTCACATTTCATTCTCACACTTATAATCTGTTGGTTGCGACCTTCTTGTTTCTAAGAAGTCAAATCCTTTCTTCTAAGTTTTCACGAGCAATTTTTTCAAGAGTTTATTATGTCAAAATTTCGAATGGATCCGATGAAAAGTTCAGTTGATACCCTACAGCAGCTGTAGGGCCCTTTTATTATTCATAGGCAGCTGATCTCAGAAGGCAGAATGGTACGTAGACAGCAACAAATCGACGTTTTGGAAGCTCACGCATCGGCAGAAGGTCTATTATATGGCCCAGGAGCAGATGACTCTAGTAATTTAATAGCTTATGCATTTGTATTCAATATAAGAGTTTAACTTCAAACGCGTTTTTCTCAAAACTATGTTTCCGGATACGGTGTCCACTATATTGCAAAAACCACTCGATGGATTTAGATGAAATTTATACAGCATATTCTAGGCATTAAAAACTTAGGCCTGATCGAAGGATTTTTTCTTCTCACCAAAAATTCTATTTTATACAACGCAAGCATGTTTTACGCGTTTTTCATGCTCGATCTCGGTACACAAAGTGGGGGATTGAGCGACAGCTGAGCGGGCTTGCGAATGCGCATGCGCAGAGTTCAGTTTTAGCTACTTTGGAGTCCTAGGAGTGAAAAGTGGTCTTTCTTGTACTCCGCGCATGCGCCGTAGCCTTCAACTCGCGTTGTTATGCGTTGCTATGCGTGTGTGTAGTCCGTCGACTTTGTGTACCGGATCGAGCATGAACTTGTAAAACATACTTTTGTTGTATAAACTATCGTGTGTACCATCAAGTCGTGTATGAGGCCGACTTAAACCATCTTTGCCTCCTTGGTATACAATATACTATTTTATTAATAATTAACGAGCGATTTTATACGAGGTGGAAATAACCCATTGAATTCACCTGCAATGGTCCGTAAATTGAAATAATCTAAATTAATGCGAATCAAAGATCTATTCTGAATTGACGGAAGGAGGAATAGCAGAAGCAGAAGAAGAGGGGAAAGAAACAGGCAGCGAAAGAAAATCGAGAGACAACACAATGAACAGCGAAGGAAAAGCTCTGATAAACTGGCTTGAAGAAGAAGGACTAGGAATCTTCAACGGACGGTGCGCAGGAGACGAAGAGGGGGAGATAACACACGTTGGTCCCAGGGGTGAGTCCGTAATAGACTACATAATAGGCAACACAGAGGCATGGGAAAGAACGAAGAGAATAAAAGTAAAAAGCAGAGTAGAATCGGACCACCACCCGGTACTACTCACGCTAAAGATAGACAGCGAAGAAACGGAGGAGAGAAAAGAGGAAGAAAGAAAGAAACGCAAGGAAGTAATGGATTGGTCAACAGAAGGATCGATCGCATACAGAGAGAAGATCAAAGGGATAAAAACGGCAGGAAACAACCCTGAGGAAATACTAGCAGAAATAAAAGAAAAAATAAAAGAAGCCGCGAAATGGAAGAAACAAGGGAATAGTGGCCCGCGCAGCAGCAAATGGTGGGACGAAGAGTGCAAAGAAAGGAAGGCAACAGCAAAGAAAGCGCTAAAAGACTGGAAAAGAGGAGAAGGAGGTGTGGAAAAGTTCAGAGAGGAAAGAAAAAAGTTCAGAGAGACATGCGCAAAGAAAAAAGAAGAAGAAGCGGACAAGATCATAGAGGAAATGAAAAGCGCAAAGACGGAAGGAGAAATGTGGAGAGTATTAAACAAAGTAAGAAACAAGAGGACAAAGATACCAGAAGAAATCAAAATGGAAAAATGGGCAGAGCACTTTAAAAAGATACTACAAGGAACAGACAAAATGCAGGCCACAGAGGAAGAGGAGGAAAACGAAGAAGAAGAAGAAACAAGAGACAGTATAAAAGAAGAAGAAGTAGAAAAAGTAATAGGGAGACTAAAGACCAAAAAAGCGACGGGCTCAGACGGGATAGCAAACGAAGCCTGGAAACTCGGTGGAAAAGAAATGACAAGAGAAGTCACGAAACTGATGAACAAAGTATGGGAAGGAAAAGGACTACCGGATGAATGGAAAGAAGGAATAATAATCCCCATACACAAGAAAGGGAAAAGAGAAGAAGTAAAAAACTATAGAGGTGTGACGCTGATGACGACAGCCTACAAAATATACGCGACGTTAATAGCAAACAGACTGGAAAAAGAGATAGAAGAGAAGGCGATAATACCCGAAAACCAAGTAGGCTTCAGAAAAGGCAGGGGGACTACCGAGTCGATGTACGTGCTGAACCACGCAATAGGAAGAGAAACAAAAAAGAAAGGAGGGAAAGTAATAGCCACGTTCATCGACCTAAGAGCCGCATTCGACTCAATAGACAGACGAAAACTATGGGAAACAATGAAGAAAAAAAGAATAGGAAAGCAAATAAGAGACAGAGTGAAAGAAATATACGAAGAGACAAGAAACAGAGTAAGAGTGAGAGACGACACCAGCGAAAGATTCTGGACAGTGAAAGGGGTGAGACAGGGGTGCCCGTTGAGCTCATACCTCTTCAACATCTACTTAGCAGACTGGGAAGAAACGCTAAGAAAGGGTCAGGACGGAGGTATAGTAGTAGGCGGAATAAAGATATGGTCACTGGCATACGCGGACGACGTAGTGTTGCTAGCAAAAGACGAGAAAGGGATGAAGGAAATGCTGAAGAGAACGGAAAGGTACCTAGACAAGAAAGGACTAGAACTGAACGCCGAAAAAACGAAAATCATGAGATTCAGAAAGGGGGGAGGCAGAGAAAAAGAAGAAAACTGGCAATGGAAAGGGTGTGAGATTGAAGAAGTAAAGACATTCAAATACCTCGGATTCACGCTGCAGAAAAACGGAAGCATGAAAGAACACACGAGAGAAAGGGCAAAGAAAGCAACGCTGGCAATGGCACAAGTATGGGGGATAGGAAAAAGACTAATGAGCGGGGACTGGCGCAAGAGGATGAGAATATTTGAAGCGCTGGTCGAAAGCATCGCCATGTACGGAGCCGAGATATGGGGATGGTCGGAAAGAGAAGAACTGGAAAGAATGCACGAGAAGTACATCAGATGGACTCTAGGCCTGGACGGAAGAACACCGGGATACATGATCAGAGAAGAGACAAAAAGGTACAAATTAAGAACAAAAGCAGGCAAAAGAGCGATGAAATATGAAGAAAAGCTGAGAGAAGGAGGAGGTAACGAGCTAGCTAGAAGATGCTGGAATGAAATAAAGACAGGAAACAAGGAGACCAGGTCAAACTGGGAGGAAGAAAGAAGAAAGTTCTACGAAGAAAGAGGATATAGTGCAGAAGAGACAGAAAGAAGGAGAGAAAGAGGCGAAGACGTGATAGAAGCAGTGACGGAAAGAGATAAAGAGATACAAGAACAAGAAAGAGGGAACAGGATAAGGAACTCAAGGTACAACGGAACATACAAGGAAATAATCACACTAGATAAGCCGAGATACCTGAGGGCAAAGAGGAAAGAAAAAGAAATGATAATGATAGCAAGATTCAGAATGGGAAATGAAATGAAAGGCAGCAACTACTGGGAAGCAGACGAAGACAAGAGGAAATGCAGAATATGCGACGCAGAGGAGGAAAACTGGGAGCATGTATTAGAAAGATGCAGAGGAGGCGGGAGGCAAGGGGGAATAGACGAGATACTAGAAATTCTGAAAGACGATGGAAGCGGAGCAACGAAAATGAGAGAAATATTAGAGACAAGAAAAAGAGCAAGAGCAGAGAGAGAAGGAGAGACAGCAGATGACAGATGATGAGAGTGGGAGATAGCAAGGGAAGCAGCAATGAAGTCAGGCGAAAAGAAGGTAGAAAACCGCAGAGGACACAAGCAAGAACAAAACCAAGCAGGTAATAAGAGCGAACAGAGAGAAAGCTAGAAAAGAGAGAGAAGGAGCAACACAAAGACCAGGATAGAGACAGAAAGAAACATGCAGCATCTCAATTCCTGGAAGGGGCCGAGGGGTCGACCCCCCCTCCCAGGAAAACGGTGAGATCGCAGGGGAACCATCAAAACAACGAAATCGAACACCAAGTAGGTAAAACAGGACAAAGAAGGGAGTCCAATAAAGTAGATAGTCGAAGTAGCGAGAACTAGTGAGACGGAACAGGCTAGAAGCGCTGGCGACAAGGCGATGAGAAGACGACACAAGGCAGAGCAGCGAGAAGGGAGTAGACGAAAGAGGGGAGAGGCGAACAAACAGGCGAGCGAACAGCAGTTGAACACAAGTAACGTATCAGGCAAGACAAAAGACGGGTAAACGCGAGCAAGCATGGAAGAAATGCAGGAGCTGGAAATGATGGAAGAGACAATAGAACTGTTGGCCACAGAGATGGGAATAAGAAAGAAAGAAGCCAGAGAGATGAAAAACAAAGTGGAAGAACTGACAGAGGTGACAAAAGAACTAAGAGAAAGAATTCGAGAGCTAGAAGAGAAAGAAAGTGTGAGAACAGAAAAAGAATCAAAAAGGAACAGGGAAAGCGAAGAAGAGGAAAAAACAAGACGCAAGATGAAAGAAGAAGAAGAGGAAGAAGGCGAAAAAATAGCAAAAGAAAGGAAGAAAAACAACATAGTAATAAAAGGGGTAGGCGGACACCCAAGATGGAGGGAAGATGTCAGAAGAGTCGCAGAAATGGCTGCCGGAAAGAGAGTACAAATCGTCAGAGAGTGGGAGTGCGGCGGAGCAAACCTAAACAAAGAGGTAGGAATAGCAATAGCAGAGCTATGGAGCCTAGAAGAAAAGGAAGCAGTTATGAAAGGGAGGATAAAGGCCGAGATAGCTGAAGAAGTAAAAATTGAAGAGGACATGACGATAAAGGAGAGAGAAAGGAGATGGAAGGAAAAAGCAAAAGAGGCGGAGAGGAGGCACAGAAAGGACTGCGAAAGAAGAGAGCGAGTGCGCAAAGAGTGGGAAGGAAGGGAAAAGACAATCCCCAAGGTGGAAAGCAGAAATCAGGCAGAAAACACAAAAGACAAAGACGAGTCGGTGAAAAAAGAAGAGGCAGGAAAAGCAGAAGACGAGAAAGTGAAAAGGAGAGAGGCATTAAAAGCCAAACTAAGAGAAGTACTAGAGGATCTAAGGCTGGACGAGAGAGAAGAGGTAACGGCACAAGAAACAAAGTAGACAGAGAGAGACAGCAAGATAACCTAGAATAAGTAACATAAGCTAATGGAATTACAAACATAACAATAAGAGTGAAAGGAAGAGATGTAATATACATTGTAAAGGTCGAAAGACACATACAAATAAAACCACTATACTACTACTATTCTGAATTGACGCGAATTAGATTGAAAAGGTTAATAGGAATTAATTGAAACTGAAAAATTGATCCGTCATTGGCCGCCATTTTGCGAAATTTAAAAAAAAAACCTGCGATCAGGCCCAAGATAAACTATCAAACTAACTGTTGTTTTCTTATTTTTATTTTATATGAACCACAAGAAGTACGGATGGCCACCGCGAAGCACTTTTTTTTCCCTAAAACTTCACGGTATACTTGCCAGCCCCTGAATCGATAGATAATGACCCAAAATCACCGCGTAATTTTTTAAAGATTTTTAGCTTGATGGGAAAGCGTGCCGAAATCAATTTGAAGTTGGAAAATTTGAAATTTTTTTTTTTTTTTGTAATTTTTAGTATAAAAGCAGGAAATAAATGTAGAATGACGAAACAATTTATTTATGGTAATCTTATAATATCACAACGTTATAAAGACTATATTAGAAAAAATGAATTAATGAAAATGAATAAATAAATAAATAAATAAATTAGAACAAAAAAAAAATGAAAAATAAGAAAAAAAAACAATAAATAAAAAAATAAATACAGTCTAACGTGATATTACAAATATGGTAAATTTACAATAAAATACATTTTTTTGTGGAAAAGTTTTTCGTCATTCTACATTTAATTACCGCTTTTTTACTCGAAAATTGGTGGGAAAAAGAAAGTATTCATTTTTTTGATTTTTTCAACTTCAAATTGATTTCGGCACGCTTTCCCATCAAACTAAAAATCTGAAAAAAAATTACACAGTGTTTTTGGGTCACTATCTGTCGATTGAGGGGGTGGCAAATATATGTTAGAAATTAACGACCACCCTACTATACATATATTACAAGTGATTTTTGTTCTGTAGGTTGCGAGTTGACAAAAAATTAGTAATAGGCCGCTGGCGATATTTACTGCGATACTTCTTCATCAAGTAAAGGATTATGAAAACAAAGGTAAATGGATCTAGAAGCGTTATCTGTTACGTGGCTCACAGTGATCGTTACCCAATTGCCCTTGAAAAACTATCATTTTTCAATTTCCACTAACTACACTACAGTCGACGGTATAATAAAGTATCAAGAGACTCGGTAGAGTCTCGCGCCAAGTACATTAAAAAAAAAAAAAAATTTCAAGCGCGAGACTCAACGAGTCTGTATACCCGAGAGGCAACTACCCTGACCTATACCGCGAACTAGTATCTTTATTTTCTTTCACCTCACGACATACACGAATAGGAACTAACTCAATCTAGGATGTGGGCATGAAAAGCTTTCATTTGAGCCTTAGATCGTTTAAATCGGTGTCCGGAGTGCTGAGATATTATTAACTACAGATTCTGATACCCCGTTTCCTCGTACAATGTTTGTTCTTCTCCTTAGTGTTCTTCTTCTTCTTCTTCTTCTTCTTCTTCTTCTTCCAATGACTTAACGCCCGTTAGAGCATGTAGTCGAACCTCCTTAGGGCCAGTTCCACAACACGATTTTAACCAGAGTTTAGCGTTAAACTCCCGTTAAATTTGAGCTCGACCAATCAGAACTGTCTTTTAGAAGACTTAACTCGAGCTTACGCTAAACTCTGGTTAAAATCGTGTTGTGGAACTGGCCCTTAGTGTTCTTCTTTTTTTTTTTTATCCGTTTTGCTTATCGCGTAATCAAAATAGTATGGGGTTTAGTGTTCTTCAGACCAAGATTCAGCCAATTCAAACCATTCCCATATAAAATCACTAGACGGGAAACCACACAAAAGTTGTATAAAGTGGCGTAAGTACGAGAGTCACGAGGTAGATGGCGCTGGTATCGCAGACAGAGACCTCAGAAATATATGCTCTAAGACACTGAAATATAATACAACTGGAACGAGCGCTGCGGTGGTGGGGGCTCCGCAGAGAGAGATAGCTCGAATGTGACCACCTGTCTCTCTCTCACCATGTACAGTTTGTCGAAAAGTTTATACCCCTGTTTGCACGTGGTATATCCTATTAGGTTAGAATTTTTGCCGAGACGGTCCAGCGCATGCGCAGTAGCAAATAGAAAAAGACAGGTGGTCACATTCCACTGATCTCTATATACTGACTGGATAGCGTATCGGGTGAAATTGCTGTGACTATTAGAAGGTATTTCTATTTGGGGATTTGACACTTTAAACATGGCGGCGCTTGCCATATCGGCTGCATAGCGTGTTTTTGTTTTGATCGTGGGTTTACCCACATAATCAATAAATATGGTGATGGAGTGCTGTTTTTGTGTAAAAAAAGTAGGAGACGATGATGGCCGAACATTTCATCAGTAAGTATATTCATAGTAATCGAATAAATACAGTAACTAAGTTATCCCCGGCGTTTGAGTTTGGTTAGGTTAGAAAAAACCTATGCGGCTGAAATTTGGTGTAGGATTTCCAGTTATGTATAAGTGTGTAGTATAGAATAATATTAATAGTAAATTTATAGCATTGAGTAGTTTTGTACAGTTAATCTTGCTATGAATTTGTCTATTATATTGTGTACCTAAATATATATGCTGCATTTGCAATTGTAATGCGTCATTAAACCCTACAACATTTTTCCGTATGCTATGCTGAACTCCTCTCGTTCAATGATCATGTCTCCAGTATATTGACTACTGTGTTTCGCGAACTGGCCACAAGACGTATTCAAACTTGCCGCCATAAAGTGTCAAATTCCCACAATTAAAATGGCTGCCAGTGATCATAGCGAATCGCGGCAAAAGGGTAGCGTATACGCTATCCAGTCAGTATATAGAGATCAGTGTCACATTCGAGCTATCTCTCTCTCCGGACAGCCAGAGGCCTGCTTAGCATTAGAGCGCTCGTTCCAGTTGTATTATATTTCAGTGCTCTAAGACCTTAGACTATGGAGACTATATAGAGGAGAACGATCTCCGTATCACGAAAGCGGTCCGAGTTTCTGCGCTCAGTATACATATATATATTGTATATGATATCATACGACGCGCCTCTACCGGTAGCGACAAACACTAAATATACTATGCTTAACCCGCGGTTCCCATGGCGACCAAGGCTTTTGTTTAGCGCCACTAGAGGCGCGTCGAATGATATCATACGTTTTGCTATAGTTATACGACAGTTGCTATAGCTCGATTAGCGCAATAAACGGGGACGTTTTTCTGGGGAGAGGAGGACTCAGATCGGTCTCCTAACATATAGTCTCCATACCTTAGACCTTAGAGCATATATACATGGAGGGAGCCAGTCCTATCTTGTTCCATAAGTGGCAAGCGCAGGAAGGATAGACATAGCAGTGTGATATCCTCTCTCTCTCTCTGGCAAAATGTGATTGGTCGATTTGAACTAGTGACGTGACCACGTCAGCTATGCCAAGCGGTACGAGAGAGAGAGGTTATCACCGTACTGTTCCCTCTTTGTCATCACGCTTTTCAGCCAGAAGGCTCCATCCATGTCTATATGAGACGCTTTCCTGTTGGAATCAAAGTGATTCAGATCACTTTAGATTCTAACCTTACTCGAAATGCAGCGTTTTTATTGAACGATGCCAATCAATGCCAACCAATAAAAACGCTGTATTTCGGGTAAGGTTAGAATCTAAAGTGATCTGAATCACTTTGATTTCAACAGGAAAGCACCTATGCTCTAAGTCTAATAGCGTTTTCGGTTGGGACAATTTTGAGCTATCTCAGGTTCACCCGTACCAATCCGTTCCCCAAATCGCACCATTGGACCGTTTTGCACCTGGCGTCCAGGTTTGTGAATATTTTTGGAATTTCCAAACTCTATCAGGTTCGTTAATGTTCAGGGAATATTTCTAAATTTTTCCTGATTTTTTACACTTATTTCAGACAAACGGTGACGAGTTTAAGTTGACGTACGGCGATGGACTCCGAAAAACTACGCTTTTTAACTTTTCGGAGATCATAACGGCTTTCACGATTTTTACACGGAAATTTACAAACAACCATTAGACGCAGAAAACTTGGCGCTTTCCGATCTTACCAGACTCGATGCTCTACCAATTTTCCTGTAGAAGTTATGATCACTCAAACAGAGGGGCCAAACCTTTACGCGCCGACAGTAGTAGTCTATATGATAAAAGACAACCTTTGAAATATGAGAACCTCGGTTGCTGCGTCAACAAATAATATTGTAAAACAAATCAGTCTTGTCTTAGCTTATCACTAGTGCAGACCTGTGTTTTCTGAATACATAAGTACATTCCCTAGATTCATTTAATTTCGCTTTGATTCGACACTTTATTCCCCTCGGAAACCCAATATTAACTAATTATCTTCCTTAAAAAAAAAAATTTTGCAACAGTATTTTAGACAATTTTTTATTTCTAGCTACACTTCGACACGACAGATGTGACAATCTTGAAATGATTTTTTCTTGGTAGAACACTGATAGAAGAATTTGTTAATATTTGATAAGATTTATTCGTATTTAACAAATGATTGATTGACTCATATACTTAATGAATATTAGTTAACAGCAAATCCTATTTAATAAATCATTCATTGAATAGGATTTACTAGCTGTTGATACATATTTGTTGTGCACAAAATTGATTTGTTAATTGTTATGAAATATTTATTACGGAACCCCCATTAACTGAAGTCAGCGATCTTTAATGCTTTGTGAATCTCTTCGTTGACACCTAAATAATGCGAAGAGATCATAAAAAAACAAAAAAAAATTTGGAGGCCGGATTTGCGTACAGGATTTGGGAGAATGGCCAATTAACCTCTCCTGTGATAAGGCAGGTGTACGAGGGTGTACTGTTACAATTGAGACACGGCAAATAAAACGAAATAAAACGTGTATATAGGTAAATTTCTTTTATTAAATTAAAAATTTATTACCCACTGGCATCCACCACCCTTGCCGCCCCAACCACCCTTCCCGCCACCCTTCTTCCCACCGCCCTGTCCGCCACCCTTCTTTCCCTTGTCCTTCTGTCCGCCACCCTTCTTTCCCTTGTCCGTCTGTCCCTCGTCCTTCTTTCCCTTGTCCTTCTGTCCGCCACCCTTCTTTCCCTTGTCCTTCTGTCCCTCCCCCTTCGTTCCCTTGTCCTTTCCCTCATTCCTCTTCTGGGCTTCACCCTCCTGTCTGCCGCCCCCCTCACTGTTGGAGCGGGGCGGACCGGTGGCAAATTTTCGATTGCTCCATTTCCATCTGGAAGAGATATAATTTTAAATATTAGTAGAACAACAGCGGAAACCGAAAACCAATCAACCAAAAACCTTTTTAACAACAATTTTGAAACGAGCGATCTGCTTTTTCCCAGGGCGCTCCATTCTTTCTAATTATTGTTTAATTATCATACATGGAAGTTGAGGATATTTCAATAAAAAACTGTAATCTTTACGGTAGGTTTGTAATGGAATTTTGCAGTACAGTCATTTATTGAAATAATGATTCTTCAGTGTACGTCCCTTCCCGAGATTCACAACCTCGACCGCCAACAAAAAATTTCCAAAGTTGAAGGGGTCCTTGAGTCGAAAGAGTTTTAGTAGAGCTCATTTTACGGCTAAAATCCGAGTCCAATTGCATCGTTTTTGCACATAGGGCTTTATATCGTATAAGGGAAGAGCCGAGCAGAATCGCATTTTAGTCGAGAAATGTGCTCCTAACAAATTCTGTCGGATTGGTGCACGGCCGTGTACGCGAGAAGAAAATTCGTCGCACAGTAAGTTGCATACTCACAGCTCATCCCGCTCCTGTCGCCGTTGCTGCCTCGGAGTCGACCTGCTTCTATCCCTTGACTGTAAGTGGGTGAAATATTATCATCGAATCTTCGAAATCGTGACATTTAGTAAATAATTGCAATGACCACGTACACTGCTCAAATCATGACGGACCTTGAGAGCTTTGTGTTCCGAAACAAATTTACCAGTTGTAATGGATGAAACTGTAATTACTAATGATCAAGAATGTGACCAGCGACTGCAGAGAATCGGTTTTCCTTCAGAACTTCAATAATATGTTGACTCTAGAAGTGATATCTCTCAATCGAATCAAAAATGGCTGAGGATGTTGAAATTCTGGTTTTAGAATATTTGAAACTAAAAATGTATTTATTCCCGACTCGACCGTAAAGACCACTTTATTGACCTGAAAAGCGGGACAAAAGTGGCATTTGATTCCATAGTGTACTTTTTGTCCCGCAAATTCACTTCTGCGGGACAGAAAGTAAATTTGCGTGCGAAAAAGTAGATTTGCGGGAGAAAAAGTAGATTCGCGGAAGAAAAAGTAGATTTGCGGGAGAAAAAGTACTTTTCCTCCCGCAAATATACTTTTTCTCCCGCAAACGCAGTTTCCAGTGTAACTCATTTTCTATCTTTTCTTATTGTCTTGGCTTTTTGAGTTTTGGTTTAAAAAATATGACCTAATACGTACCCTATCTTTGTTTTCGCGCTGCTCGTTCTCCCTCCGCGCCTGTCTCTCCTGTTTTTCTTTGTCTTCTTTCTCTCTTTTTCTCTCCTCTTTTTTACGCTCTTCTCTCTCCTTCGCTGCTCTCTCCTTCGCTGCTTTTTCCTTCGCTGCTCTCTCCTTCTTTCTCTCCTTCTCCTCTCTCTCCTTCTCCTCTCTCTCCTTCTCCTCTCTCTCCTTCTCCTCTCTCTCCTTCTCCTCTCTCTCCTTCTCCTCTCTCTCCTTCTCTCTCTCTTTCTCCTCTCTCTCCTTCTCCTCTCTCTCCTTCTCCTCTCTCTTTTCGGCTCTCTCTCTTTTTTCTTCCTCGCGCTCCGCCTTTTCGGCCTCCCATTCTTTACGAATTAGACTGATCGCGGCTGCATCCGCCCGCTCTGCTACGCGCTCCTCCTGCAGCTCCCTCATCTCCTCCCGCAGTTTCGCGAGCTGCTCCCTTAATTCTTTTTCTTCTTGTTCTCCCATTGTCTGATTTATGGTGGCCACGGTAAGGAAAGAACGGGAAATGTTAGGGAAAAACAAAAAATTGGTCAGGGATTTCTGGAAATGTCAGGGAATTTCCAACGTAGTCGGGGCAAAAAAATAGATGGCCAAAGATCTGATAAATGAACGAAAAGTAAATTCCTAAATTGAGTGTCAGAATGCAAGAAGGGGGATATAACTTCATTTCGCTCCGCAGAGTTGGCCTATGAGCAGTGAGAGAAGAAATCCCGAATTCATAATTTTTATCCATAGAACGGTACACTTTTTTAATTTGAATGAAAAATTTTCACCGAATATAAAAAATATTTTTGAATTTCCTACTGAATTGACATTGAAATGAAAAGCAAAATCGGGGGTATTGATTCGTACCACTGATGGAGACAATAGGAACTTTGGTCAGGAAAAATTGAACAAATGGTCAGGGAAAGTCATGGATAAATTGTTTTGCCGGAAAAGCGTGGCCACCGTGTGATTCGGAGACGAATTTTATGCTGCTCGATTATGCGACCGACCCGAAACAAAAGAGATATTTCGTAGCACCCGAATGAGCTAAAAGATATTTGAAGGTCGCTACCGGAGCAGGGTTGTACCGTCTATATAATAACTTTACAAAATTGTTTGATTATTTTTTCAATATTTGCAGACCACTATTTGAAAAAGAGTTCATAAAATCTGAGATGGTCAGGGTCAGACGTTGGTTGAGTTGGCGTGGAAAGCCCCATATGTTATTTTCTCACCTCCGGGCCGAAAGCGACAACTTTCGTCCCGCTGCGCGGAACGAAAAATCGTATACCGCACACGGGAGTAAAAAAGGCCATCCCAAACTGCGTTTTTACCACCCTCGCCTTCGGCTCGGGTGTCAATCTCACACGCAGTTTGGGTTAGCCTACTTTCCCTCCCTAGGTGAGTAATATACTATATTTCAAGACTCCGAATACATACTGAAAAATCGTTTCATCCATATCTGTGAGGTATGAATGGTGAAGCAAACTTATATCAACCTACATACACACACGCTATTTTGATAGGAGGTATTCTGCCCCAAGTGAGACCGGTACGGTTCCTCACCCTAATCAATATTTTTAATAATTTATTTTTGTTATCAGCAATCCAAAAGAAACCCAGGTGAATTATTTCAAATTTTTTTTGTTGGAATACTTACCGAGTTGGAAATTGTGAATTTTTCTAGTAAAATAATATTCAATTAATTATAACTCAGCCCGGGTTGTTCGAATCCGAAAAAACAAACACATTAAAATGATTGTCAGAACTTGTAGTTTTCGAAAAAAATATTACTGAAATGTCATGACGTATTGTTCATCATTATTTCTAGGTTTAATTATAAATTATTTTATTAGAAAAATTCACAATTTCCAACTCGGAAAGTATTCCGAAAAAAAATGTGAAATAATTCACCTATAGGTTCCTTTTGGGTTGCTGATAACAAAAATAAATTATGAAAAATATTGATTAGGGTGAGGAACCGGACCGGTCTTACTTGGGGCAGAATACCTCATAGATAAAGCTTACATGGGTGACGTCATAAACTAGTAGTTTTCAATTCGTTATACATACTGCCATTTTTGTTTGAACGAAAAAGGAAAAAATACGTCCAAATTATTTTTCCACAAACTACTGGAATGTAAAATAAAAAAAAAGTCATGGACGACCTTATATTGTGACGGCATAATGATGAGCATGGATGAAGATATTGAGAGAATAATCGTTGAGAAAGTAATCAGAGTCATCCGTCTGTACTGGAGTTTGACATTATTTTATTTCGATACTCCGGAATCTTGTCATGCATAATACTTCGCAATTGTTCGAAGGCACCTCGCATAGGTAATGTAAAAGTGAAGAAGAAAGAAATGCCCCTGAAACTTCCCTGATGCCCAAAAGCATATTCATATAACGTCGCATGGCTACGCGTCTATTGGCTTGTTTTCCATGTTCATACACAGAGTAACTGATTCCGCGACGGCGAGAGGCACCGATGAGTGGGGATAGTACCTACAATAATGAGCAGTTACTCCGAGGACTGTGCTCCTATTCGTACTTGACTGATGTCTTCGTACTTCCAATACCGATTATGAAGTAATACAGTAACGATAAAAAAAATTGGGAAAAATGATGAAGGAAAGCTCTGGAAGCGATATAATATTTTTTTTTACGGCTTTGTGACGAAAAATAATAATGGAGCTTATTTGGGTTCTACGAGTTGTTTTGCTTCACTTTCGCAAATTTTTTGGAGTACGAATGGGATTGAACATTGAAGATGAAAAACGGATCACCTTGAGGTACAATTTAGCAAAAATGTATTGTACTTACTGCGATCAAATTTCTGTCCTCGTCGTCTTCTTTTTTCTTTTTTTTTTTCTTCTTTACTTCTTCTCGTCAGGTTTCGAACAACAATGGACAATCTACGAACACACGCCACCCAGAAAACAAATTTCGCGGCCTATGGCGGAACCTTGAGCTTGCGCGCGCATGGAAACACTGGCCCGGCGCCTCAGTTTACCATTGACGTCGCGTGTCGGGGAGAGTGGCTCTCGCTGACCGTAGAACCGCGCTCACGAAAATCCGATGCGACGACCCTGTCTGCGAGATTAGGCTGGATTAGGCCCCGAACCGTTCACATTCGCGAGGTCCCGGTACACCAAAGTGTATAGCGATGAAATTACCGCATCTCGGTCTTGCCCGAGATAAGCGTAACTTGATAATAAAAATCCTTTTCGTCGTCTTTGATTTATGAAATTATATTATAATATATTATATATTTATATTACCAAAAGTTTTTCTCGGAGAGCACCTGGTATTGGTGCCAATAAAGCGTTGGACCACAACCGAACACCAACGAGGCAAACTGCTTTCCTGATAAACTAAGCTCGAAGGAAGGCCGATTTTACCCCGAGGTAAGTGAATCACAATTATCGCACGTGATAATTTGTTCTTGAAAATGTAAATAACGATAAAATGCCAGAATAGGTCAATATAATCATAGAGTCATCGAAAAGATGTGATTGAAGGGCATGCGGAAATAGTAGTGACGAATAAATAGTCGCTCGAATCCGAGTGCCATGCTGTGGGTTCTATCTAAATTTACATTTTACAGTTGGCGTTGCAATGAGAAAATATTATTTACTCACAGAAACTGGACATTGATGCGCATCGCTATGCCAAGAGTGATCCTGGGCAAGGTTTCATAGATGACGAAGTTCGCAGCATCGCCTGGCTGAGCAGTTCAGAAGCTGACAGAGAATCTCGTACTCAGCGCTGAAATGCTGCCACCGGCCGACTGACTTTAGGTATCCGTACGCCTCCTCGAAGCCTCCTCGTCTTTCATCACTGTAGTACTGGTCTACTTGTAAAGCTTTTCTTCTAACATGACAGCTCAGTCATTGCCGAAGTCAGAGAGGAAGAATATGCTGTGTGCAACAATCAAGTTCGTTCGGCTCGTGTAACATTGGAATTTGTCAACTTACATAGCCCTGAAGTCACACTATTTGATTGTGTTTTCATTTTTGCCAATGTGAAATCTAAATCGTGTTCGCGCGCTTCGTAGAAACAGTTTTATCAAATTCGAGTGCATTTCAGACGGCGGTGCGTCGGACAGATTGGATCTTTCAGCTTCGTTGGATCAGGAATACCGAAAGTCGAGAAATTGGAATGCTAATCGAGCCAGATGTCGCCGATTATCCTGCGACGGCACTGTTTTATAAAACATTCGCAGAGTCAACCGTAAGAGTATTGTCCAAAGCACCGATACTCTTAGAATCCTACGCAAACTAACTGAAAACCTAGGTAGAGTAAAATCTATTTTGAAATTTTATGCAGTAAAAATTCTCGATTTAACTGTCACAATTCTGACGTTGGCACGACCACTTTCTTTACAGTTGTAATCATTATACGCGTTCGAGCTGGCCCGATGAACTATTGAACCTCCGATGATGCTGCAGTCTCTACGATGAAGTCCCCCGGAGCCTATGATTGCGACTTCGAAAGGTTTGCTGTTGTATAAAGGTTACCCGAAGAGCCTCAAACTTGAAAAACTCTGAACTTGTGTTACGAAATAAGTAACGCAGCAAAATTCTAATAGTATTCCCTAGATTATTTGTAATATTGTAATTAATCAAATGACGGAATGATTAGAAGAGGAATTGCTCTTCGAATTTCACTTTGTTGCTTCCTTTGTGACACTATTTTCAACAAGTTCTGTAAGTCTGAACAGTTTCTTGCTTATCTTTTGGAGTCGAACTAGCTTGAATGAGTGTAGTGATTTGAGAGGTTATTCATTTAGGGTTATTGTGCTAGAAGTTCATTCATGAGTTTTATACAATTCGAAGCTATCTTTCCCTGAGCTATGATATTGCAGCTCTTTGCGCTTTATCAATAATTATTGTGTAAAAGGTATTCCACGAAGTACAGAGTTACTCCTCGTAATGCTTCTGAAATAGGCTTTATTCGAAAACCTCCCATGCGTCTGAGTTATTCTTGAATCTCGCTG
Organism: Tenthredo livida; assembly: GCA_963992785.1. Classification (NCBI taxonomy): domain Eukaryota; kingdom Metazoa; phylum Arthropoda; class Insecta; order Hymenoptera; family Tenthredinidae; genus Tenthredo; species Tenthredo livida. Next base: position 14,110,182 of record OZ023072.1, on the reverse strand, counting down.
GGCTTGCACGCACATATTTTAAGATGCGTGAGCCACAAACCCACATCGGTTTTCAGAAATAGCTACGATACTTTGACTTTGACATTTTGTTTGATGAAAAAAAAAAGATATATTTTTAATTATTTTTTCTCAAATCCGTAATTTTCTCTCGATTTACAAAATCTGTTGTGGGTTTGTAGCTAGTGTGTGTAGAAACGTACCATGAAAATTTGAAGCGCCTTCGACAAAAACTCAGACGCATTGGACTTTTTCAACTGCCAGAAACCAGTACAGAGATAAATCGCTTTGAATTTTTATTCCTGTTAATTATTCGCAAAGTTAAAGAAATTCAAGATATAAGTTATCGCAACTTGAAGAAAATTCAACATATATATATATTTTAGCAGTTCGGTTGATATAAACTTGGTCTTGTCGAGTCTGAGCAATTTGTCCTGCGGGCAGCGAATCATGCGGTTGATAACTTGTAAATCTGGTTCTGTAAAATGAATACAAACATTTGGAAGAATATTGATTCGCTATATAAATTTGAATGCTCATCTCTGGTGAAGTGTGTGACCAAAAACTTCAATATGATTTCCAACCGTAGAAAAACACATTTTGGAGTTGTTGTCTTATGGGGGTATACACACCTTGAAAAGGATTTTTTCCAAATCACTGCTACGCTCTGTGAAAACATTCTAGTGACTTAGTTCTTTTACAGTTGATTAGTTTCATAGTTTTTTCCAAATCTGGAAAAATCATGAACCATGTATCAAAATAGCACTAATAAACTGTAAAAAAAACTGAGTCACTAGAATGTTTTCTCAGAGTGTAGCAGTGATTTGAAAATAATTATTTTTTATTATTATTTTTTTTACCTCACGTAAATCACTTGAGTGTTGTAGCTTGATGGAAAACTGCATCTCAAGTTACTTTTTTTCACAGATTAAAAAAGCAATAACCGAAATATAGGGAAATTGAAAACTTCTGCTGGAACGCTTATACGCATTATACGCTTCATTGAGCTTAATAAAATAATTTTTTTTTCCGTTTAAGGATTTGTGTACGTGAAGATAAGGGTTCAAAGAACACTTTTTCGTAAAAAAAAAAACAAAAATCGATTTTTTTGAAATTTTATCCTCAAATTTCAGTATTTCCTACCCTTGAGCCCCTTATTATGCCACGCATTGCCGCGTCCAATGCTGTACTCCACAGCATTAGTATTATATTGGCACTCACAAAATTAGTCATCCCGCCTGTTTTCATCGACAGAATATTAAAACTTGCAGTAGGTTGAGTGCACCAGTGAATGAACGATTAAGCGTACGGTCAGTTTTAAGGAAGGTTTTCTTTGTACTAGATGGTTGTTGCCTTACAAAACCAGTTCTATTCGACACATCGTATCCTAAATATTTGGGATCGCTTGTTGAAACGTGTTATCCAAACAGAAATCCATATGAAAGAACCTATTCATAACTGAAATAGCAATTTCACCAGTAATTGAACACTTGGACCCAGTCAATAAACAGCCTTCGCTCCAGTAAATGAACAGACCAATCCGAATAAACAGTAGGTATCAAATAAATCGGTAGGTAGTTATAGTTAGTATTATCAAGAAACATTTTAATTGAAATAACATATCATTTTCATATCGTTCATTCACTGGATTTACGTATAGCAGTGCTGTTCATTAAAGAAGAAGAGAAGACACCCTGTTCTGAGTAGCAATGTATTATTATCAGCGTAGTAGAAGGAATAATCACACGAATGAATAAATTTAAAATATAATTGAAATTACAATAAAATACTGTATAACACTGTTATATATGAAGTAGTCTCTGTCAACTCAGACACCCATTTAACTTGAGGTCTCCGAACATTCTGTAATAATTTGCACACGTTGTTGAGGATGGATTTTTTTTTTTTTTTGAAATGTATTACCGGTCATTGCATTCCAGACATGGTTTTCAATCGGTTAATCAATCGTTGTCATGAGGAAAAAAAAAAAATGTATAAAAAATGGGGGTTAAAATATATTAATTGTCCCACGGAGAAAATATATGATCATTACGAAAGAAATAAAAATAAAAATTTGTAAAAAGTTGAGACTAAGGATATGAAAGCTGATGTCCCAACACAATATCTATGAATATTTATACATATATTATTTATATTTATTTATATTTAAACACGTGTTGCAGGGTTCGGCCGCGCCGGTGTTGGCGCGCAGCCACGCGAGTAACGAACGGCAACGTCGTAACTCCGTCTTCCTTGCGGACGCGCACCGCAATAGTCGGAGCCCGTCGCAGATAGAAGTGGATACGAAATTAGGGATACAAACGGATCGGCGGGACTTTGAATTTGAACAGACCATCAGAGAGATTTAGATAGATGGACTGCGGATAGAAGTGTGACCGAAAATAGGGATGCAAACGGATAGGCGGGACTTTGAATTTAAATAGGCATCGAATGAGATTCAGATGGTTGGGAGTGGATAAGAAATTGGGAATATGCAAAGATAGGCGCGATTCTTATTTTAAGCGGACCATCAGAGGGATTCAGATAGATAAGCTGTGGATAGAATTAGATAAGAAATTAGAGATTAAAAAGGATGGGCTCTAGTTTGGATATAAATCAGATAGGGGAAGATTCACGTAGATTGGCGGTGGAAAGGATTAGAAAGGAAATTAGAGATTGAAAAGGATAGGCCCTAGTTTTGATTCAAATCAAATGGAAGAAGATTCACGTGGATTGGCGATGGATAGGATTAGATAGGAAATTAGGGATTGGAAAGGATAGGCCCTAGTTTGGACTCAAAAGAAGATAGCAAGAGATTCGCAAAGACAGACCGTTGATAGGGTTAGATTAATTATCCTCATCCCTTTCTATCCAAAGGATCCAAAGTGATTCAAGTGGATAAAGATTCTATCCGTTGACTTCCAGCAGGGGAGTTATCGAGCGAAAACCGTTATTGGGATATAATAAAAAGAAATGAAAGAAATAATTATAATAAAAATTTGTAAAAAGTTGAGACTAAGGATATGAAAGCTGATGTCCCAACACAATATCTATGAATATTTATACATATTGCTTACATGTGCATGTAATAGGTACCTCGTAGTCTTGCTTGTACGGAATTTTTACTTTTTCACACACAATTATTAATAAATTATTTTACTCGTCAATATCCTGGCTCAGAACCGGCGAGTTTGTCTGAAACACGTGTTGCAGGGTTCGGCCGCGCCGGTGTTGGCGCGCAGCCACGCGAGTAACGAACGGCAACGTCGCAACGTCCGTCTTCCTTGCGGACGCGAACCGCAATAGTCGTAGCCCGTCCTATCCTATAACGTTAACCACGCGCAACCATTGTCAGATTGTTTGCTTGTATGATAATTTTGAATATCATATTAATTTGTTGGTACTTGCCCTGAACAGTAATTCAGGGGATATATCCATTGGAGCAAGAAGAAGAAGAAGAAGATCATCTTAATTTACAACCGTTGTCAGTAAATGTATAACGAGACTATTTCTGTGACTGTGAAACTTAATAGATTACAACTTAACGCTAAACCTAACCTATAAATCTTGGCATGGTACTATTTCGGCGAGGATCTTACTTTGACTAAGGAACTCATCGAACGATGCGCACCATCTCCCGAAAGTTGGCCACAATATCCCATAGAGTTCAAAGGTGATTGAAAAAAGCGATAATTTGGGTGGTTAAAAATAATCCGACCCCCCCTTTTTTCAGGTGCATCATCTGAAGAGAATGAGTACCAGTAAAAAAGATATTTCCCACTTGGCGAGTGATTTTCACCTAATTTTCGAAAAAATTACAGCTGGCATGATTTTTAATGTATTCATCTTAGTTCATCAAGATCTATACTTTTTCCCCCTTATTTCGGATTTCAATGCTCCCATGAGCCAGAACGGAAAATATCTGTTTTTATCGTACTGAAACTTTTCAGGGGGTACCCTTGAAAAAATTCGGGGGTACATACAGAGCGATTCTGAGGAAACAGGTCACGCTCATAGAGGCTCCCTTATTCATTTTCGTCAATGACAACGCTGTCAAATACCACGAACAAGCGATCTACCGATATTTCATATGCCTATGACTGATATCTTTAGACGACTCAGCGGTAGCTGTCACGTCGTAGGTTATAATGAACTGGTCATATTAAAATATTGTGTGATTAATTCTAATATTGTTCATAATACAACGGTATACGATATTATTTCATAAATAAGTAGTGATGAGGTTAAATTGATTGCAGACGTCGATTTCTGTTTATTCCAACATTATTAGGTTATAAATAATTGTTTTGGTGAAATTCACAGATCTGGTAGTGATAAAGTTATTAAGTCAATAGCATACGATATTGATTCTTTATGAATTCATTCCAGGTGTAAATTTCTGTTTATTAACTACATTAGTTACAACCGAGGATTTCTTCGGTGACTGACTGACCCGTTGTATCTCTTCGATAAGTAGGGTTACGAAGAAAACGATGTGAATATCATTCATCAAGCAATATCTCATTGATCCAGTTAAAGTTTTTCATCCTACGAGGCATCTCCGCTGATAAAACAATACTCTACATATCTTCTGAGCCTAATGAGTAGGAAGACAGTCCTGATGCATGAATTCATTGATCTGCCGTAGTAAGCTATAAACATCTACGTGTTGATCTAGAGAAAGAGGCGCGAAATACAATTACATGATTAAATGAACTTACTTGTAAGTGAAGTTCTATCATGATTGTATGAAGCACCTCTTCCGAATAGATCAATCCCACCCATAAATAACCCATTCTAACATCTGTTAGATATCCCAGAATAATTAGGGCAGTACTTTAAAGAAATGACCATGCAACAAACTATGGGCGACAAGCAAGTTATGAAAATTGAATGCTTTAAAAATTGTGGCGAAAACGGTGTACTCGTAGAACTTCGACGCGGATAAGTCACTCCAGTTTCCTTCTTCAATACGATATTCCGCACGGTATCCATCGCCGGACACGGACGTCCTGGATTCTTGGCTGCGAAATCATCTGCGATGGTCCGAAAGCTATGACCGGCCGCGTGTTTCAAAACCATGCTATTGAGTTATTATTGAATTGTAGATTTTTTTTTTTCTGCAGAAGGACAGCGTCCTTGCACATGTATCATTAATTATTTGATATGATTATGCAATATCAACTGAATAAACAAAGAATTTTATTAAATTCATACAATTTGGTGTGATTGAGTATTTTGTACAAAAATGCGACGCTTTGTTCTACGCAGCAATCAAATACTCAATTAAATAGATTCACAAAAGGAACGATAATTTTAATTCATTTATCCCTCGATGAAACTTAAACACGTATTGATAGACCAACACATCATTTATGCAGGACTGTCTTCGTACTCATTAGGCTAAGAAGACATGAAGAGTTTTATTCAGCGGAGATGCTTCGTAGGATGGAAAGCTTTCACTGGATCGATGAGATATTGCTCGATGAATGATATTCACATCGATTTGTTCGTAACCCTACTTGTCGAAGAGATGCAACGGGTCAGTCAGTCACCAAAGAAATCCTCGGTTATAACTAATGTAGTAAATAAACAGAAATTCACACCTGGAATGAATTCATAAAGAATCAATATCTATGCTATTGACTTAATAACTTTATCACTACCGAATCTGTGAATTTCACCAAGACAATTATTTATAACCTAATAATGTTAGAATAAACAGAAATCGACGTCTGCAATCAATTTAACCTCATCACTACTTATTTATGAAATAATATCGTATACCGTTGTATTATGAACGATATTAGAATTAATTACACAATATTGTAATATGAAAGTTCATTTTAACCTATACAACGTGACAGCTACCGCTACGTCGTCTGAAGATATCAGTCATAAGCATATGAAATATCGGTAGATCGCTTGTTCGTGGTATTTGACAGCGTTGTCATTGACGAAAATAAATAAGGGAGCCTCTATTAGCGTGACCTGTTTCCTCAGAATCGCTCTGTATATACATAATGCGAAGAAAAAAGGAACACAGAAAGCAAGAAGACAGAGGGAACAGAAGAAGATGAAGAGGCCGAAAGAATAGACAAAGAAAGAAGGAAAAAGAACGTAGTCATAAAAGGAATAGGCGGATCGAGGAAATGGAAAGAGGAAGTGAAAAGAATTCTATGTGAAGCGGCTGGAAAAGCAGTACAAGTCGAAAGAGAGTGGGAATGCGGCGGCATGGACCTAAATAAATCAGCAGGAACAGTAATAGTAGAACTTTGGAGTGAGAAAGAAAGAGACGACGTGCTAAGGGGTAAGACCAAGGCTGAAATTAAAAACGACGTCACAATAGAGGAAGACTTGTCTTATAAGGAAAGAGAGAAAAGATGGAGAAGAAAAGCAAAGATAGCAGAGGACAGATACAAACGCAACTGCGCTCTGAGGGAGGCAGCAGAAAAAGAGAGAAAGAACCGCGAGACAGAGAAAGAAGAAGAAAAGAAGAAAGAAACAGAAAAGCACAAAGCAGAAGCAGAAAGAACAGAAGAAAACATAGCGGAGCTCGGCGAAGACAAGCCACAGAAAAAGAGAAAGAACGACATCATAAACAAACTGGCGGATATGCTAAGGGAATCAAAAAGAGACGAAGAAGAAGACGATGAAGATGAGAAGGAAGGAGAGTGAGAAGAGGAGAAGAACGAAAAGAAGGGAGGAACACGAAGAAGACAAACGAGAAGACAGAACAGAGAAGAAAGACGTGCGAAGAGCAAACACATAACAAAATAAATAACGGACAGAGTGAGTGCAGGTGAAAGAAATGGAGAAAGACGTATAAAGGACAGATAGTTCCATCACTCACAGTACGCAATATAATATAATGATATAGATAAAGTATATTTACAATAAGATAACATGAAATACAGACTTTAGAAGGATAGACAGGGGGTGAAGAGGGCGAAAGCCAAGAATGTAAACAATGATAAGACTATTGTAAGAGAAACAAATATTGTAAGGCCGCAAGGCAGCATCAATAAAAACCTACTACTACTATATACATAATGCATTGTTTTGTTGTGCGTGAGACATTTGTGACTTTTTTTTATTCTTTTTCATATCAACATACAAAGAAGATACGAACAAATTACGTGTACTTGAAAGTCGGGCTTTCACCACTGACTCAGAATCTCGAGGAAGGGCAAAATCTGAAAAGAATGAGGAAACGTATAAATCACGATTGGATATCAGCACAATGTTGCCCAATACTAAGAGTAAATCATTATCCAACGGATTAACGACCGCCCAAATCATGTGATCGCACCAGGACCGTGGGTAATAAAATTGAAAATGTTGCAACAGACTCTGACGAAATGTATAGCTCGGATAGGTCAGTTGAAAGAAACGTAATAGATCTGTGATAAAACCACAGGTAAAAGGATTGGAAAAAAGCTGAGTGAGCCTGCAACGAGACGATCTAAATAACAATTACGTTATTGCCACTGCCGGATCATCAAATGCATCATCTGAATCTGCTGTGAAAATAATGAACGATTCGATCATTAGAAGTGAATCTGGGGATATTTCTATAAGAAATGGAAAACAAGGTGAATAATTATCATTTATTTTTACTGTAATCATGAAAAATTTGGATGTACATTTTTGTCTTTGGGACGTATAACTGTTCAAAATTGATTTATAGCAATCCTTTTTATCTTTTTTATATAAGAAAACTCTAAAGTCAGAAACGAAGCGGCGGCTTCAATACTCACTTGTACGCGCCGGCTAATCACTGACAGCTCTGTCGGCACATGTATCTGAAGGTATTGAATTGCTCGTCCTACTTTATTATAAAATTAAAGAATATATCTAATTGTCACGATTCATATTTTCGTTTTTATACTCAGATTCATTGACTACGATAGATCAACACGACAAAGAATCAAAGTTCTACTGTTCATCAAGTGATGTATCAAGCCAAATTGATTCACAAAGTCCGGAGCATAATCCTAAGTCTAAAAGCACAGGCTGCAGACGACTCGAGAATAATGTTATCCGAAAAAATCAACACAGCTAGGCCTATACAGTCCACGCAAACTGTGGGTGGAGGTGAGTGTTCTTTGCGATGGCACATAAATAACATTGATATCAAAATACCACAATTCAAAGCTGGAATCCTCCAGTATTTTTATCAGGCACCGACATAAAAATATTGATATTAAAAATGTACCTGAAATTGCGAAACTGGTTTTGACTTAAACTGCTATGAAAGGTAGAGCTAAGCTTTGGTATGACGCTGGTAAAACTTAAATCAATTCTTATGTTCAATTTCGTCAAGCAATCTATAATGAATTTTTTATTCAAGAATACTCATGATGAGTTTTGATTTATTTGGAGTCGATTTGGGGGCCGGCACGGAAAATTCATGTTTTTTCCCGTTCTAACGGCCACCCTTCTGTACCTAGGCTTACCTCGATTACCGCTTCTAAGTTTTACATGTTGTAGAAAAACTGCTCGCTCTTATTTTACATACATTTAATAGACTTAACCGGCATGCTGTTATTGTACTCCAAAATCAAATTCGAACTAACTTTCACCGGCAGATGGTTAGATAATAACAATGAGCTTAGTACCTTAATGTTAACTCTATGAGGTCTCGTCCTCTCGCGTTGAATATCTGGTTTTTATTGTGAATAATTCATAGTAATTGCTCAGGGTCTATGTGCCTGTTATTATTAGTGTTTTGTTTATTTATTTAGTTTAGCTACGAAGATTATTTTCCTGTTCCTATGCTCAGTTATGACAGAGATGAACTCGTCGATCTTGTATATGTCCTCCGTATATTTTTATAGTATTTTTTGTTTCTTGCAATAATCAATCCTCCGCTGGCGCAACCTCTGGCTGCTGATTTTATAGCTAGGCTGTCGAACACCTGGTGGTCTTTTGATAATAATAGGGTTGGGCTTGTAGTATGCCACGATTCGCTCACTATGTCCTGCTCCGTTAGCTCGATTGTCATCTGGTGTAAGTTATTCAGGTCTTTAGGCATGGTCGGATTTAAATTTCGTTGCTATTGGGTGCTTTGCTGCTCTAGTGCAGGGGTCTCTCGTCGGGTCCTGGTCTTACCGTGATATTTTGATTACGTAGTCATGAAATGCTTGTACAAAATTTGCAGAGATGCTTGCGAATCAGATTTGCTGTTGAGATTTCGTCAAAGTAGGCAGTCGAGTATACACTTGAACTATTCTCCTAGAGATATTCGACATTGCCGATTGTGAGGTGTATCACATAATCGAAAAGCGTTACAGATTTCAGAGTCGGTAAATAGCGTGCCAACGTTTGGAAGGATGCCACCACGTCAGAATGTTCAAGATTCCATTGCACTAGATTTTTCATATTCATTGGATAGTAATCTGTTTTTAATTTACGTAAACAATTAGTCAATTCTGTAGTTTTATGTACAGTTTCGTATATAATACAGGTCAAAAAGTTGTTTAGCATTCGTGTTTTTTTATTCCAAATCTAAATAGCCGAAAAGCACTCGCATTACCCAGGAATATCGTTCGATTTGTGTTGCCCAAATTTTAGATGGATTTTTGGAAACTTGTACTATCAGGGAGTACAGGCTTATTACTTTTTCTTTCCTTTTGTCGACCCCGTTTATCATGCTACGAAACGTGTAGAATATGAATATGAATTCACTCTCCAAGTTAGAAAGCAGTTCGTCAAAGTATCTCTTTTTTTTCACATATTTCAGTAAGTCTTACAGTATCGATGTCACAACGACAAATTTGCAAAAAAACACAAAAAATTAAAATAACAAAAAAATCAACAAAAAAGTGTTTATTATAAATTTAAATTCAAAACAGTTCCATGAAGTATTCCCCATGGAATATAGTCGTAGATTTTGTTTGGCTTAATTCGGTTCTAGAATCTACGATATTCGATTTTGGAATTCGCTTCCGCCTGATGTCACGTCGGCGCCTACTTTATCTGTCTTTCGTGCTCGATGCTTTCGTCATCTCATGGCGCTGGAGGAACGTGAAGCGGACCCGCCCGGCCTTGCGTAGTGGCTATTGGGAGTCTCCTTCTGTTGCTAGCTCACTCGATTCTTATTTTAACTAGTTTAAGTATATTTTGGATCAACCTGTAATATTATGACTCTAAGCTTTATTTTGTATTTATTGTAATTTCTTGTCACATTGCCTGCGGCCTTAGAGAGCGTTAGCTCCATGGCCGATAAAATAAACTGCTCTACTCTACTCTACTCTACTCTCTCTCTCTCTCTCGTTGTAATAGTGTATAACCCTACGTGTATTGTAGCCGTGCAGGGTCCCTGCTACTTCTCTGCGATCTGCGCAAGTTCAAGGGATCTGACTTGATTCCTTCGTTGTTCTTTACTACACGGAGAAAAATCCCCTGTCCAGAATACTGTAATTAAGGTAACTTTTACCAAACTGGCTAGTGCCTATATGGATAGTGTGCCTGTTCGGTAATTTTTACTTTATTTGTTTGGTAAACTCAGAACTTGATGTCTAATTCACGGATCCAGGCCCAAGAGTCAGAATTACCGAATCGTACAGCACATTTACTCCGCTTACATAGTTTGGTTACTAGTCAATATGGTGACTGCTACTGCAAATCAATGATCAATTTACCAGTGCCTGTATAGCTTGAATTACTAGTCAATGTCGTCACATCTACTATATTCTTTTTACCAAAATATTTAGTACCAATTACTGTATAGGCACACTATCCATATACTATCGGGCCGTAAAGTCGGGGCACTTGGGTTCGACACACTATATCTAAGTGAAAAAAAATCGGACAATATCCGGATATGAATCATTTTCAAGCTTGTCCTATTCCCCATTAGATCAACCATAGACCATTGTTGTATAACAATCAGAAGGGGAGTTATCGTTCAATGTATGTGAAAAGACGTAGTTTTTACACATTGTTTTTCGTAGCTTAACTTCAACTCATCGCCATTCTTCTAAAATGGCCGCAGAAAATATTTAAAAAATCATGCGCAATCTTTGAAGCCTCCTGAATGCAACGCTCTTTGAATTCTAGAGAAATTTCTAAAATTATGATCACAGCAGTGGAAAATAGCCCAAGTGGTGATCTCTGAGACGGGTAACAACAGAAGGTTCATCGATGGCTGAAAATTTAGAGAAAAATTATGGCAAGCAATTGCCATTGCGATTTAATATGTTCGATGTGTTGTTAAACAGTTATTGTAAAGTTATCGCTCCTGCAGCCATGGGCGCCGCGCATCGGATATGAATACTTTGCGATAACTGTTGAACAACACATCGAACATATTGAATCGCAATGGCAATTGCTTGCCATAATTTTTCTCTAAATTTTCAGCCATCGATGAACCTTCTGTTCTTACCTGTCTCCGAGATCACCACCTGGGCTATTTTCCACTGCCGTGACCATAATTTCAGAAATTTCTCTAGAATTCAAAGAGCGTTGCATTCAGGAGGCTTCAAAGATTGTGCATGATTTTTTAAATATTTTTTCCGGCCACTTTGGAAGAATGGCGATGAGTTGAAGTTAAGCTACGAAAAACAATGTGTAAAAACTACGTTTTTTTTTACATACATTGAACGATAACTCCCCTCCTGATTCTCGTACAACAATTGTCTATGGCTGATCTAACGGGGAATAGGACAAGCTCGAAAATGATTCATATCCGAAGACTCTGCGATTTTTTTTCACTTGGATATAGTGTATCAAAACCAGGTGCCCCGACTTTACGGCCCGATAGTAGGCACGTGTGAGTTTGGTGAAATTTACCAGAATTTCTGTGAATATCAACTGTAATATGCGGGGTATAGGTACACGCAAATAATAACTCTGTACATTTATAGAAATTGTTTACGTTTATTTAGTATAATATTATTATTCACACAGTTTAGGTGTTATATACTGCAACTGCCGTATTACCGAGGGTTCTGGAACGAGGGTGAAACTTCAGTAACCGGGTGCACCGTGGCCTTGCGCTTTATGGACGCCACCTAATTTGATAAATTAGGAAATATCTTTCTACTCTGATAACTATTTTTAGTTAACGGTTTTGCCAGGGAAGCTGGATGAGACCCTCAGGGTGAGGTTCGGGCACGTAGGCCCTCGTACCTATTTTCCGTTCTGACGCTGAGGCGTTCTTGTTTCTGTTCAAACATAAATCTGTACAATTCTATATCACTACGCTACATCACCGGGTGAAGCTCTCGATGTTCTCGATGATTTCTTAGGGAAAATTAGGAGGCTCGTAGGCTGAATAATTCGAACTCGATAATGTAGGAGTGAACAACGTAATTATATTTGATCTTGCTTTCGTCTGTACACAGGTAACTTCCACATGCACTATACCGGGAATATTCGGTGAAAGTTAACGATCCCCTTCCTACGGCCTAACCAACACAGGCGCGCACCGCGTACGTGAGACTCGACGGGCGGGGCTAGGCAGCCAGTGGTGCTTCTACCGAATCTTCCGCGTTCGGCCGAGTCCGCATAGCCCATCCGCGCTAAGTCGATAAATACTATAGCCCATCCACGCTACCTCGATAAATACTTAACTTAAAAAGCAATCATCACACTGAACACGGAAAAGAATGAGCGCGAATAAAATGGATTCGCCTGACGTGAACATTTATTTTAAGATTAATCAACTAAATATCAATTAATTGAATTTAAGTATTGATTATCAGTGTTTAGGAGCGATATTTGAGACAAAGTGGAACAGGTAAGTGGAGGGTGAATCATTGAAGACAACATGGTCAAAAATTGGTTTATCTATTGATTTATCTATTGATTCATTTATTTTCAGACCTAGATTTTATTCAAAACATCTGTTCGGAATACTAGTATTCAATCTAATGAAAATTAAGAATTCGTGAGAAAGTTTTCGGTGTTTGTGTTAACTTTAGTTTGATAATAACATAATGAATCATTTGATCAGAGTACGATGCGGAGAATGAAGTCATCGCGGATAAGGCTGCCACCCACAGGCCACGTCCTCAGGTCTGAAACAGAAAAACGAAATTTATCAATGATTATTGGTTAATCGAGGGATCCATTGCTGTTGAATTATGGTGTACGCACAAACTTATCAGAGATTGATTGCTTGGGAATCGAAGAAAGGCTACTGATGAGCCACTGTCGAACGTAGTATACTTTCACTGAAACCATTTTCGTCTCTCAACGACTACTTCTATCGGAGACCTGAGTGCTGACATGCACCTCAGCGAGGCTTCATAGCGTACGGAGGGGCTTTGTCGCAGGAGTTTGTAGTTCGTCGTAAATCACGTGTCTGAGAAGAATAAACTCATACTCGTTGAAGAAGATGTTGCCATCCCAGGACATCGTTACTTCCTCTGAAACAGCAAGGCGAGAGTATAACTGACTATCATGAGAATTTATAAGTCTTGTAAGTCTTTTGATGTCCGTTAACTTTGTATCCTACGTACCCAATGACTGATCGCCCGCTAACTCTTGAGGAGAAATATCGCCGGCGTCGTTGTCCAAGCTGACCTCAGGCAACAGACTGCGAAGAGTGATCGAGAACCAAGCAGGGATCGAAGAAGCGAGAGCTAGCAACAGCGTCAGCGAGGCTTGGCAGCGTACGGAGTAGCTTCGTTGCAAGGGTTCGTAGCCCGTCGACGATATTCATCGAACATTTCTTACTCGTCTGACGACCATTCAACGTTCATGTCTCATAGCAGGCGAAGAAACCTCGTCGCAGATTTTCCCAGTGCGACGAGGCAGCGTACGAGGAGCTTCGTTGCCAGGGTTCGTAGCCCATCGACGATATTCATCGAACATTTCTTACTTGTCAGACAAGCATTCAACGTTCATGTCTTGTCGCAGGCAGAGGAGCTTCGTCGCAGATGTTCCTAGTGCGACGAGGCAGCGTACGAGGAGCTTCGTTGCCAGGGTTCGTAGCCCGTCGACGATATTCATCAAACATTTCTTACTCGTCTGGCGACCATTCAACGTTCATGTCTTGTCGCAGGAAGAGGAGCTTCGTCGCAGATGTTCCCAGTGCGACGAGACAGCGTACGAGGAGCTTCGTTGCCAGAGTTCGCAGTGCGTCGGTGAGCATTTTATATCAAATTTTTATGCGGCAAGGCTTCGCCAGAGTCCAGAGAAGGACTGCATATCGTCGACGTGCTACAAACGCTTGCAACGAAGCTCCTCGTACGCTACCTCATCGCACTACAAACTCCTGCGACAAAAGCCCCTCTGCACGTTATGAAGCCTCGCTGAGGTACATGTCAGCACTCGGTCTCCGATAGAGGTAGTCGTTGAGAAATAAAAATGGTTCGAGTAAAAGTCTACTACGTTCGACAGTGGCTCATCGGTAGCCTCTCTTCGATTCCCAAGCATTCAATCTCCGATAAGTTTGGACGTACGCCATAATTCAACAGCAATGGATCCCTCGATTAACCAATAATCGTTGATAAATTTCATTTTTCTGTTAATAAATAAATAAATCAATAAATAAAACAATTTTTGACCATGTTGTCTTCAATGATTTACCCTTCACTTACCTGTTTCTCTTCGTTTCAAATATCGATCCTAAACACTGATAATCAATACTTAAATCCAATTGATTGATATTTGATTTTAAATTCGTTCATAAATTTCGAAAATAAATGTTCACATCAGGCAAATCCATTTTATTCGCGTTCATTCTTTTCCGTGTTCAGTGCGATGATTGCTTTTTAGGTTAAGTATCGAGGTGGGCTATGCGGACTCGGCCTAGCGCGGAAGATTTGGTAGAAGCACCACTGGTCGCTCAGCCCCGCCCGCCGAGCCTCACGCACGCGGTGCGCGCCTGTGTTGGTTAGGCCGTAGGAAGGGGATCGTTAACTTTCACCGAATATTCCCGGTATATCACTAGGTGATATACCTCACACTCGCACACACTTTCGTTGGCAGGGGTGATTCTACTTTAATAATTACGGGGGTTATTAAGCTACTGATTTGTAGTTGTTTTCCGAATTATATTCTGATTAACATCTCTATTCAATTCTGAGCTGTGCTCTAAGTAACTTAATACTTTATATTTAATTCTGAGCAGGACGATTTGACTCGCGGTTAATACCCATCTATCTTGTTCAAGAGGAGACGCCATACTGACGAATTTGGTGAAATTCGTGTTAAACGCAGTGATGCGTGAGAATTGATAATATCGATTGTGATCTGAGGGATGGCGTTACTGGTATGACTATGTGTCAAATGTGAGCTAAGGAGCCTAGACTCGTATAGCCGCACGGCGGTAATTTGAATTAGGTAGAAATGTGCAGACACATTGTTACAATACATACGCATTATACGCTCTGTATCAAAGATCTTACTCACTGATAGGAAGCAAAAGTACTAAATTGAAGGGCCGGATCGAATAACGCCTTCCGTGCTCGAGCCGATCAGACAAGCCCCCGAACGTATGCAGTCGCCGCTGAGCGCGGAGCAAATTTGTTAGTCACTTTATGCAATTTGAGTAAAAAGAACTCCTCGGAATTCTGGAACAACAAGAACCGAAACAATGAATTAGAAGTGTTGAAATAACTGATAAACTGATTATGAGAGTTCTGTACAAATATACCTTTTGTCAGGATTTTCGTTCAGTTCGCTGTCGATTAATATGCTCGACACCAAGGCAGAATCAATTTTTTCCAAGGTACAATGGGTGTATAAAAATTCTCGGCCTCTCCGATCTGTTGATAGCAATTCTTCCAAATTGTTTCTAAGGCCCAATCATCTGTACCACTTTGCGATGCTGGTGGCTGTGTTGGTTGTGGTCTTCTGTCGCTCACCGAATTCTGTAGGCCTACTTCGTTAGGTTGTCCCTATTCATACAGGTTCTGAATGTTCGGGTGCTCCACTAATGGGGCACGATCCAGAGTCTGCATTTGTTGTGGAAGAATAAACTGGCCTGTATCGTAAAATTGTGAAAACTATGAGACCGAAGGCAAAAAACAAGCAAGAGAGTAAAGATAATTAATAAAATACGTACCAGATCCCAACTGCATGGACGACGTCACATAGTCTGGCACCATACCTTATTCCTGACATAATTTTGTCGTTTCTGAGCCATTTATTGATGGCACACGTAGATTATACCCGTTGCACACACTTCCACCATCTTGGCCACTCATCTTGCCACGACACTATGTTTGCAAACTGTTTGATGAGACAGTGACGGTTGTAGTACAAAAAACTAAGTTCGCCGGTCACCGAAACTGGCACTGCGGTAATTATCCCGCAAACTCGTGTTCGCACGCACGAAATAGTAACTGTCGCTGTAGCGGCATGCGAATTCTACCGATTTCATGGTACTTGGTGACTTGTACTGAAGAAGCTGGTACAAATCTCCATGCACTTCGGTAATCTTACCGCCAACACGTACTGAAAACATGAACCGTCACTAGAGACGCATGCTACAATACACCGACCGTACGGCTCCCTTACTGGGGAAGCTAGATACGAACCACCATGCATTTCAGTGATATTCCCGCTAACACGAGTTAGAAGTACGAACTAGTATCGATCACTAGAGGCGCATGCAAATTATACCGATTCATCAGTATCCTTACCGACGATGCTGGTATATGTTTCGCCGGGTAGGGTAGTAGAACCTACCGAACGGATTGGTAAAGCATACGCTCGTCTCTGACCGGTACTCTCAATTATGACCAAGTATAGTGTACTAGAAAATCAGTCAAATCTGCTGTAATTGCATCAGTAGGCATTACCTAAGATTTTTCGTGGATTATACTTTCACGCACTTACTCGGGACTGTATGCATTTGTAATTGTAACCCGAACTAGAGTACCCCTAACCGTAAAAATTTTACTGGAGGAGAACGGTAATCTGAACAGCAGGATTTTTCTCCGTGTAGCACGCTTTCGGCTTTATTTTTTTTTTTTTTTAATTATTTTTCTGCTGTGCAGGGGGCTTCCGGCGCTAGATTCCGATCAGCGTTCTCTCCGTTCCCTGTACAAATAGTTTACTTCTTAGGTTCTCTGTTGGTTCCAGTGGCCCGACTGTCGTGATTTCCTAGTTGGGATATGGTTTCGCTCGTATCTATTCGTATCTGACGTCGTAGGGTTCGTCTAGGCTTCTTTTCGAAGGTGTGTCACTCGCCGATTGCGCGTATTTGGTTCATGTGCCGTTTCCATACCCGATCATCGTCCAACTCGACCTCGTATATCAGGTTTCCTAGTTTTTCTCTGTCACGTCCGCTTAACACCATCGATTCTTTCAACTACAAATATTTTCAACTCTCATTCGCGTTTTTTGAATGAAAATTTGAAAATATACGTTGACGAAAACTCCTTCAATACTGAAGTTGACTGATCCGGCATGTAATTTTGAAAATCATAGACTCTTCATATTTTTATCGATTATTAAGATTATGAACATCATTTCATGATTTTTAATTATTTTTCGATAGAATTTGTGCGAAAGAAAAAAATTGGTTATTTTTTTTACAATAATTTCTTTTATCCAATACGCCCGTGAATAATGGTAATATTGGTAGATAATTCGAATCCAGATCGGTGTCATACATATCGAGAATCTCCAATATTCTTCCGAAAGACTTTTCATTTATATTTCATTCATATTTCCAAAAATCAAACATTTGATTTTGTAAAGCCTAGTTTTTATCCAGTAGACACATCAACAGGATGTGTCTGTAACATTTATCTTCAAAATCGCGAAGTAATGAACTTACATTTTTTAAATTCCTACCGAGTTTTCAAAGTATTCATTTCTGCTTTTGAATACAAGCAAATCGAAAAAAGTTTCCCACTGGTCGAAAATTTCGGAACGCGGATTTCTGCGCTGATAAGTTTATAACTAATTATTTATAAAGAATAAATATTTATCGGTATGTTCTTCGATTTTTCAGCATCGCTAGAGTATAATTGATTGTGAAAAAAAAAAGTCCATTCCGTTTCGTCGGTAAATTCTCGCGTACCAGCGATTGCAGTTTTAAACAACACGGAAAAAGTCGATTTTTTAGCATTTGAAAAATTCCAGTTTTTAATTTTTTATAACCAAACCACTGGTGCAAAAATAAAAAAAAAAAACACGTGAATATGCGGTTTTGTCACCTTTACATGTGACTATTTTTTAATTGACCTTTTTTTACTTTTTTTTTTCATCGGCATATTTTCAGAAGTGACAATACTTCTACGTGATTTCGTCCGCGCGATCCCTTTTATGATCCGGGGGCTCAATTTCTTTTATCTAATACGTCCGTTGGCTGACGGATAGGAAAATGAAATATATATATTATATTTTTTTTTTTACAATGGATGAGTACGGCTGCAGCCTCCTCCTCCTTGACCATTTGAGATTTGACCAAGTCAAAAATCTATTTCGCAATCAACGTTTCAGTGCACGTGTTATCAAAAATACCTTACCCGTTATATGCCATATTTGAAATTATACACACATTTTTACATTTATGTTATGGGCCCTGCAGCATTATCCGAATTTTCAATAACCATGGCTACGTATTATCTGACAAGGATGATCTAGACCACATTAAGTGAACCTATAACCAGTCAATTTTCAGAAAATATGTGCCATCCCAATGATACTCATGTTCACCTATAAGTTATTTGTAAAATTTTCTATATTTCATTATATATAAAAGGTTGTACATATTCGGGTTGGGGGCGAAAAACCGAATGACCAACATTATTAATTAGCGAAATTCCGATATTTCAAAGGTCAGAAAACTAACAATCCAAATAAGCCTCATACAAAAGCTTCATAATTTGGTCTCTTGGAATATTTAAATTAGGATTGATGACTGTTCGGCAGTAACGGTATCCGGGTATACGATTTTCGGGATTTCTGTCATTATGAATTCCGGTCTTTCGGTTTTTCGACTGACACCCCTATAATCTGTTCGAGCAGTTGTCGGGTACAGATTGTACGTATAGAATAAATGTTGTTAATATTGATGATTTCAACGATTATACATACCGAGAATATTCGGTGAACGTAGACAGTCCCCTTCCTACGACAAAACCAACACAGGCGCGCACCGCGTGCGTGAGGCTCGTTCGGGACGGGATACAATGCTGCTGGCACCTCATTCCCTCCTGCACGAGCCTCACGCACGCGGTGCGCGCCTGTGTTGGTTTCGTCGTAGGAAGGCGACTGTCTACGTTCATCGAATATTCTCGTTATGTGAATAAATATTTGAAAAAAAAAAAATTGTTACAAATGAATTCATGTTTATATTCATTTCGCCGAACTGACCTATTCCGGATTGGTAACAATATTCGTTATTATGCTCAAATTCTGGCCGTTGTGGACTTCTACGAGCAATGCACCGTGGCCTTAGATAATCCGACTTATTGAGCCACTCTCGAAGCTGTTTTTTCCCCGTTTTCTTCGAGTACTCGTAGAACTTTGACGCCGATCACTCACTCCAGTTTCCTTCTACGACAATATGATATCCCGCACGGCTTCCATCGCCGGACTCGGACGTTCCGGAGTCTCAGCTGAGAAATCATCTGCGATGGTCCGAAAGCTAGGACCCGCCGCGTGTTTCAAAACCATGCCATTGAGTTGCAGTGCAACCTCTCAATAAAGCCGCTCACGGGCTGTGAGGGAAATACATTTCTTATTTCTTGTCTTATTCTCTGTCTTGTTTTTTATCTTATTTTTTGTCTTATTTCTCTTGTCTTATTTTCTGTCTTAATTTTTATCTCATTTTTTGTCTTGATTTTTGTCTTGATTTTCGTCTTGATTTTTGTCTTGAATTTTATCTAATTTTTTGTCTTATTTCCTGTCTTATTTTATGTCTTGATTTTTATTTTATTTTTTGTCTTATTTCTTGTCTTATTTTCTGTCTTGATTTGTATCTTGATTTTCATGTTATTTCTTGTCTTATTCCTTGTCTTATTTTCTGTCTTGATTTTTGTCTTATTTATTGTCTTATTTTCTGTCTTGATTTGGCGGTGTTGGCGCGCAGCCACGCGAGAACGAACGGCAACGTCGCAACGTCCGTCTTCCTTGCAGACGCGCACCGCCATAGTCGTAGCCCGTCCTAACCCATAATGTTAACCCCGAGCAACCATTGTCAGATTGTTTGCTTGTACGATAATTTTCAATAGCATATTAATTTACAACCGTTGTCAGAAAATGTATAACGAAACTATTTCTCTGACTGTGATACATGATAGATTATAACTTTACGCTAACCCTAACCTATCAATCTTCGCATGGTACTACTTATGGTGGATTCACATGGACGCGGAGGCGCGATACCCAATAAAAATGCCTGAAATCTGCTCAGCGCATTTTCACGGTATCTCTGATTGGGTACCGCGCCTCCGCGCTCCGCAGCTCCGCGCCCATCTGAATCCACCATTAGGCGATGGGTATATCGCTGATACGTTCGGATCTTAAACAGGATTGTTTGAGTTTCGCAATGGGGCAATTTTAATGAGAAACGAAAATAAGTGTGTGTGTGTGTGTGTGTGGTGTACTTAATTAAATAAGCAAGTGCATCAAATCATCCAGTTTCGCCGTCCTGCACCGTCAGGCAGTTGTTCGCTACAATGCTATAAGTTTACGTAAAATGAATGAAAAGAATCGAAAATAAAGATCGAAGTAAAAAAAATATATAAATCAGAAAATCAGAAAAAGTCCGGAATTAGTCAGGAGTCATATGGCTGTTAAATATAGGAGATGCCTGAAGATTCAATTGATAAATTAATCGGGCCAACAATCACCCAACACGTGCTGATAATAGACATGGCTGAATCCGCATGTGGAGGAGTCTGCCTGTAATTCTTGGCACGAGGCGAGAAGAGAATCCCGGCTTTTTTTTTCCATTGTATCAAAGGGAAAATAAAGATCATAAGGCTGAAATAAAGAACATATAAAACTAATAATGATATTTTAAATAACACTGTGCCTATTCGCACGACAGATTGACTCCAAGAGAGACACTTCAGACAGGTGAAGTGACTCTAACAGAGTCACGCAAGAGTCATGCAAAAATGTTGTACTGCTTTTTTTGGACTGCTGAACCAACGGGTGAGTGGCTTCGCGTCGTGACCCAGGCTCACAATTAAGGGAAATCATCCATCTCGCACTCATACCACCTAGTGGGCGGATTCTCGGACGAAATTCATAATTTTTTTTGTAAGTGCCCCAGTCTCGTTTCATATTATGAAAAAAAATTAACGATTCGATCACTCCAATTCTCCTAAAATTTTTGTGTGACTCTTGCGTGACTCTATTAGAGTGTCTCTGGAGTGTCTGGAGTGTCTGTCTTGGAGTCAATCTGTCGTGCGAATAGGCACATCGTTTAAATAAATACAGATATCACGCAGGATCTTACTTTGACCGAACGATGCGCACCAGCTAATCACTGACAGCACTGTCGACACATGTATATGAAGGTATTGAATTGCTCGTCCTACTTTATTATAAAATTGAAGAATATATTCAATTGTCACGACTCATATTTTCGTTTTTATGCTCAGATTCATTGAATCCGATAGGTCAACACGACGAAGAATCATAGTACTACTCTTCATCAAGTGATGTGTCAGGTCAGAATGATTCACAGAGTCCGGATCAGAGCATCATCCTTAGTCTGAAAGCACAAGCTGCAGACAACTTGAGAATAATTTTATCTGAAAAAATCAACACAGCTAGGCCTATACAGTCTACGCAAACTCTGGGTGGAGGTGAGTGAATGTGCCTGAAACTGCGGAACTGGTTTCGACCTAAGGGTAGGAGATACTGAAAACTGCCAATTTATTGTTATTTTTAAATTAGACGAACCAATAAATATTTTCAAATGAAATTTAACACACATGTTTGCCATCTCAAAACATTATTATTTGCTTTTTTAATCTGTGAAAAAAAGTAACTTGAGATGCAGTTCTCCATCAAGCTACAACACTCGAGTGATTTACGTGAGGTAAAAAAATAATAATGAGAAAAAATAATTATTTTCAAATCACTGCTACACTCTGAGAAAACATTCTAGTGACTCAGTTTTTTCACAGTTCATTAGTGCTATTTTGATACATGGTTCATGATTATTCCAGATTTTATGTCCTCCGCTGAACAAAAATTCAGTCCATCTAAGAAAAAGTAGTTGTCGTAGGGTACAGGTTGCTGCGTTGCTTGAAATTTCTTCAAATTTCAACAACATATTCCGTATGAATGTAATTTAGGCGCAAACCAATAATATTTCATGTATTCAAGTTTTAGACATAGAAATTTCTGATTGTAAAATATTTTTTCCAAAACGATGGAGGAAAAAGTCTTTGAAATAGAATTCATGTAATATTATTGGTTTGCCCCTAAGTTACATTGATACAGAATATTTCCTCCAAATTTTGAGAAATTTCATGCAACGCAGCAACCTGTACCCTACGACAACTACTTTTTCTTCGATGGACTAAATTTTTGTTCAGCGGAGGACATAAAACCTGTGAAAATCATGAACTATGTATCAAAATGGCACTAATCAACTGGGAAAGAACTAGGTCAGTGGAATGTTTTCACAGAGCGTAGCAGTGATTTGGAAAGAATCCTTTTCAAGGTGTGTATACCCCCATAAGACAACAACTCCAAAATGTGTTTTTTTACGGTTGGAAATCATATTGAAGTTTTTGGTCACACACTACACCAGAGATGAGCATTCAAAATTTATATAGCGAATCAATATTCTTCCAAATGTTTGTATTTATTTTACAGAACCAGATTTACAAGTTATCAACCGCATGATTCGCTGCCCGCAGGACAAATTGCTTAGACTCGACAAGACCATGTTCATATCAACCGAACTGCTAAAATATATATGTTGAATTTTCTTCAAGTTGTGATAATTTATATCTTGAACTTCTTGAATTTTGTGAATCATTTGAAAAAAAAAAACTTCAAAGCGATTTATTTCAGAACTAGGTTTTTGGCAATTGAAAAAGTCCATTGCGTCTGAGTTTTTGTCGAAGACTCTTCAAATTTTCAGGGTACGTTCCTACACACACTAGCTACAAACCCACGTCAGATTTTGGAAATCGAGACAAAAAAAAAATTTGATAAAAAATAATTGAAAATATATTTTTTTTTTCATAAAAAAAATGTCAAAATCAAAGTATCGTAGCTATCTATTAAAACCGACGTGGGTTTGTGGCTTACGCATCCTAAAATATGTGTGTGCAAGCCCAGCAAGATTCAAGAATAACTCAGACGCATGGGAGGTTTTCGAATAAAGGCTATTTCAGAAGCATTATGAGGAGTAACTCTGTACTTATTGTTTCAATTGACTTGAAATTTGCACAATTTCTATGTTTTGAGAGGGCCACTATGTGTGTTGAATTTCATTTGAAAATATCTATTGGTTTATGTGATTTGAAAATAGCAATGAATTGGCAGTTTTCAGTATCTCCTACCCTTAAGAAGAAATAAAGCTCAACAACCTTTCACAGACGAGACCAAGAACCCAGCAAGGATCCTCAAACTATCCTGATTCTCCGTTCAATCAGATAAGATCATTCAGACTTTCTATAATTATTTGATTCGTCATTTTTAATTATTTTGATCAAATATATTAAAAAAACATTCTATCGAGTTAACATCTGATACCTTGATTTACGACTTTATTATTATTTCAAGAAGCTAACACTTGTCCTCCTATCTAGAGGTCGTTTTATCGAGTTTTCGAAGAGGTTTGGGGCTCGGCCTACTAGTCCTTGGTCCCTTCATCCCTCCAACGGCTTCCTGTTGCAGTACGCAGGATTTAATCAACACCATCCTGTTTCCTGATTCTTCATTCCTGATTCCTGATTCGTACACTTGTTACTGGTTCCTGCACTCGGAGGATTTTTGTAAAAACCTATGTTGTGATATTTGATTGAGCTCGACTATCTTCTTGTGGCTTTCTGTGGTTTACCCAGGAGACGAAAGGTTAGACCAGATAATGTTAGGGAAATCAAACTATTGAATTTTCGAGCCACAGCTCAAACTTTCCCTATGAGGGCAAATACACCTGTTAAACTGTCGTCAATTCTATATTTACTTACGCATCTTAAAATATGTGTGTGCAAGCCCAGCAAAATTTAAGAATAACTCAGACGCATGGGAAGTTTTTGAATAAAGGCTATTTCAGAAGCATTATGAGGAGTAACTCTGTACTTATTGTTTTGATTGACTCGAAATTTGCACAATGTCTATGTTTTGAGATGGCCACCATGTGTGTTAAATTTCATTTGAAAATATCTATTGGTTTATCTGATTTGAAAATAGCAATAAATTGGCAGTTTTCAGTATCTCCTACCCTTAAGAGGAAAACGAGCTCAACCACCTTTCACAGACGAGACCAAGAACCCAGCAACTATCCTCAAACTATCCTAATTCTCCGTCCCATCAGATAAGATCATTCAGATTTTCTATAATTATTTGATTCGTCATTTTTTATTATTTTGATCAAATATCTTAAAAAAACATTCTATCGAGTTAACGTCTGATACTTTGATTTACGACTTTATTATTATTTCAAGAAGCTAACATTTGTCCTCCTATCTAGGTCGTTTTATCAAGTTTTCGAAGAGGTTTGGAGCTCGGCCTACTAGTCCTTGGTCCCTTCATCCCTCCAACCGCTTCCTGTTGCAGTATGCAGGATTTAACCAACACCATCCTGATTCTTCATTCCTGATTCCTGATTCCTACACTTGTTCCTGGTTCCTGCCCTCGGAGGATTTTTGTAAAAACTTATGTTGTGACATTTGATTGAGCTCGACTATCTTCTTGTGGCTTTCTGTGGTTTACCCATGAGACAAAAGGTTAGACCGGATAATGTTAATCAAACTATTCAATATTCGAGCCACAGCTCAAACTTTCCCTATGAGAGCAAATACACCTGTTAAACTTTCGTCAATTCTATATTCACTTGAGAGTCGGGACGACTCTTCTACTAATAACTACTCTTGTTAAAAACAAATCAGTGTTGCTCCAGATATTAACTCGAGTACTTGTATTTCCAAATATAACTAATTCGTTGAGACTAATTTATTAGTGTCATAAAAGTCTCCTTATTTTGCTCGAGGAATCACGATTTCCTTTTTTCGTTAATAATCCGTAACATAGGCCCCTACAGCATTATCCGAATTTTCAGTGACAATGCCTACGTATTATTTGACAAAGATGATCTAAACTACATCAAGGGAACCTATAACCAGTTAATTTCAAGAAAATATATGACATCCCAATGAGACTCACGTTCACCTATAAGTTATTTATGCATGTGCTATATTTTATTATACACATTCAGACGTGCTTAGATTTTAGCTGAATTAGTGCTGTTCTACGATGATACCTGTTCAGGGTGTCCAGCGACAGGGTAAACCTGGAAAACCTGGAATTCTCAGGGAATTTCGTTGGACAGGGAATTCTCAGGGAATTCTCAGGGAATTCTTAGTAAATTTTGCTAAAGTTCTGGGAATTCAAAGTTTTGTGTTTAAATTCGAAAATCAAAAATCAATTTCTCGCACGCGCTGATCTAACACTGAGAATGGTTATACAGAGCGATTATGTGGACAATCACGCGCCTGAAAGGTAAGCAAACGGAAAACGCCTGAATTGAGCAGATTATTACGTAATAAATAAAATCCAATCGTCGATCTTTGATCTGCTCAATCCAGGCGTTTCCCGTTTGCCTACTTTTTAGGCACGTCACTTTCCACAGAATCGCTCTGTATATATTAGGCTTTTTACCCTGTAAAAACGACGAATATTGCCCTGGAAAACCTGGAATTCTCAGGGAATTTCGAAATGCTCAGTTGCTGAACACCCTGCTGTTGTTTTTATTGTTAAAAAAATGCAATGACTATTTCGGGCAATGCTGAAGCTACAGCTGATGTACGCCAGTGACTCAAGCGAACAAAAATTGCTCAAACAGATAAAGAAAGGATCCTGTCTATATGAACTTAAAAGCAGCAGGGCCTCAGAACTCGACGGTACTTTGGCCGGCTACGGAGTTGAAGATACAAAGGAAGATCAGTTAGCGTCCTGAAAACCTACCCACCTCGTCAACGAGCCAGAGTGGTGGTGAAATGCCTATAGTCGAGGATAACCAGCTTATACCAGGGCACAAGTCAGCAATCTTCACTGACTACGCATAACAATATTGCCGATCCGGCCCTGCTTGGGCACTTTCATAGACCTGAAGAAAGTGTTAGAGACCCTGAGTATACTACTGCTGACAGAGAAGCTGAAGAAGAAATGATTTAGAGGAACAGCGCATGACTTGCTGTCCAGCTACTTGGTCGACAAGCGACACCGAGTGAGAATAGGAGCCACTGTCTTCAAGAGTGAGGTCATCGATTATGGGGTTCCATCATCTTACTGTCATACTGGATAATATTTCCGAAATCTAGACAAATTGCGAAATTCTGGCGTATGTAGATGATACTTGCGCCCTCTTCCTCGTGGTGGAAGAATGGGAACTATGAAATACTTGCGTGGGGAGCTGTATGAAACACAGCAATGAGACAGCTCGAAAGCAACCAACCTAGAGAGGGACGATAGAGCAAGGATCCAAATTAACATGTTGTCCTGCAAACTGAGCAAACTGACAGAAGAAGTTATCACGACGTGGCAGCAAAGGTCTTTTAGGAGTTGCCAATAGACATGAAGCTGGACATCTGCGCCGAAGCAGACTCTAAAGACAAAAACAAATAGATGGGCAGATCACAGAATAGTTCAAACGAAAAACTGAGCATGTATTAAGCGAGCTGACCCTTTCTACTTAAAGACATGTATAGATTTGAGAAAAACCACAGGTATAATCGTAGAACAGCACTAATTCATCTGATAGTGTTGAATTTTTTCTTATTATATTCCAGTTGACATAAATTTATACTCATGTATGACTGCCTACGGACTCACTAGGAGCCCGTTGTAAAAGCACAGTGAAAGCATGCCTCACTGAATAAGAAAGATTATAACATTAGCTTGTTTGTTTGTTATTTTCAAGTAAATATTGTTAATATTGATGATTTCACTGATTATACATATCGACGTTCTAATTAGCAAATTGTCTAACTCCACTTTTGAAAATTTTTCAGGAGAGCTAAAAAACGTACGAAGAATGATATTTCTCAACATAAAATACAGAAAAATGCCTTTTGAAAAAAAGTGGACTTAGACACTTTTCTACCGAGAGCATCGATATGTGAATAAATATTTGAAAAAAAATATATATTGTTAGAAATGAATTCGTGTTTATTAAAGCTGGACCGAGATTAATGAAATAAAAATTCGTTTCATTACTATAGATTAGTTATTTTCAATTAGAAAAAATACAGTGAGGTTATCAAATCGTCAATGACAGTATAGAAATAGCAATCTTTATAATTGTATTCCTATTGTATATCTATTGATTTTATTATTGACTCGCATTTTTTGCCTAGACTTTCGTCTTGATTCTTATCTTATTTTTTGTCTTGATTTTTATCTCATTTTTTGTCTTGATTTCTGTATTGATTTTTATCTTATTCTTTGTCTTGATTTCTGTATTGATTTTTATCTTATTCTCTGTCCTGACTCCTGTATTGATTTTTATCTTATTTTTTGTATTGACTTTTGTCTTGATTTTTGTCTTATTTTTCGTCTTGATTTTTATCTTATTCTTCGTCTAATTTTCTGTCTTGATTTTTTGTCTTTATTGTGTATTTTCCTTTGTCTTGATTTCTGTATTGATTTTTATCTTATCTCCTGTATTGATTTTCATCTCAATTTTTGTCTTATTTTTTGTCTTGATTTCTGTCTTATTTTTTGTTAAATTCGACTTTAACGCTAATTAGACGGTTTTTTTCAATTTTATTTAGTTTTTCATGGGCTTGCCAATCGTAGTTGCTTCCAAACTAGGTGGAAGCGCGTCTGAAAGTGTCATATCATCAGGTAATTTCAAGAGAGCAAGTATTTTCTTTCATCATTGCACGAGTAACGGAGGACTGCCCATTTTTGCACACACGAAAACTTTTGAATATGCAAGGGTGGGCTCGCAAATCACAGTTGCCCTAAAAATCAGCACAGATATGTCCGAGTGGGTCAGCAGTTGCCGATATAAGTCGAAACACGTCCGACTGTGTTAAAACAACGAAAAAAATTTTATAGTTACTATATTTTATATCAAATGTCTTTTTTTTACATATTTTTTTTTCTTTGTACCCAAAGCTGCCTGTTTTTTCACACCCGGACATGCTTGAATATGCACAGTAACTTTGCATGCTGCATCGAAGAACCGCGTTCTAACCGAGCGAAGCGATATTAGAATAGTGATTTTCAGTACGCAGTGACATATACATTTATTTTATATATCTACTGCATCAGTCACGGAGAGCTGCCCGTTATCCACACACGGGCAGTCTTGAACTTGCATGTATACTTAAATGTATACTGCATACTCTTGCATGGTCTACACTTTTCGGACTGGTGAGGAGGCTTAAGTTTAACATTGAAAATAACAACCTAAGATTTAGCTAGACTTAGAAAATTATTTTAAGTATGTGAAACATCATAAAAATACCGCTGCATATTTATTCATTCTTATATCTCTACATTTATTCGATCGTACTTTCGAGATTTTTTTTTGCCAAGCTAAAAGTGAAATCGCAAATTAGGCCAAAGCCATGACACGGATACAGCCTTTATCTGTAAGAATCTTTATCGAAAACTTCGTTATCTTGAAAAATGAGGAAACGAGAAGGTAAATGCCGACCGTCTATTTACGCGCGCTTGGCGAGGCCTAGTCAACGCCCTTAAGGGCTTTTGAGCGAGCTCCGACAACTCCTTGTTCCGAAGAGCGCATCTAGCGCCCAGCTAAAGAACTCTATCCAAATGACTACATCTATAGGGTAGTCTCATGCTACCCCGTCGGTAAAACAGCAGAGCGCTCAAAGCCCTTCATCCACGTGTTTTGATGCTTTCTTCACTCGATTTTGACATTCGACGTATAGCGAATCGTCTTTTTTTCTTGTGATTATTGCATGTATTACGCTCTCTTGCCACGTCTGATTGTTGGCCCCAACTTCCAGGCCCTGAAGATGATGATTGATACCTGGTTCATTTCCATGGAGGCGAGTCTAACGAGTTGTCATGAAAGACTGATATGGGGCCATCTATTATAGGTGCCGCCATTTATGATGAGTATCGCCATCTATGATAGGTAGCGTCACCCATGATGGGTTGCGCCTTCTATGATAGGTAGCGCTGTCTATAATTAGTGGCGCCATCTA
>OZ023072.1:13858391-14078391 GCA_963992785.1 Tenthredo livida | reverse complement strand
AGGTAGCGTGACCCATGATATGTGGCGACTTTTATGATAGGTAGCGCCATCTATGATCGGTGGCGTCATCTATCACTTTTTATGCGACTACATAAAGTGTCCATATTGCATCCATTATTCAAACACAGCAATTCAATCAATCAAAGTTAGAATCGGTCAAACTTAGAGTTTTTCTGCCTTTAAAATTTACTTTTTCGACCGCAAAATCCACTTACTCTTCCCTTTGGTCAGAAATTGATTATTTTCTGCCCGCGTTGCACGGATGGAGTATAGTATAGTAATTTTATCGTAGTCGGGTGAAAAATATTTTTGCACTCAAGTGAGGCCGAATTGTTACGAAGATGGGTTTTAGGTATTGAAATTGATCCTTCCCACTACATGTATATGCTCGTGCACTTGCACATACGCCTGCATCGTGAGCAGGATTGTATAATATAGTATAGGTACACCAAAGCAATCATCAACTGAATTTTATATTCATCATTATATCAAACTGTCATACTCTATGCTACTTATAGCATATACGTATATGCTGTAACGGGTTCTCCCTGGGTTCGGGTACCCAAGAAACTAAGCCGAATACAAACCAAGGCCCAACGGATAGGTAGGGGGATTTTGTTGGGCGCCAGACTTCGTCAGAAGTCCTCTCTCTCTCTCTCTGGGACCCTCCGACTAGCTACTAACGATAGAGGGATTTCGTAGGGGCGGAGAATAAAGACACAAGCCGAATATTAATGATTATTATTTATTAAAAAGAAAAAAAGAAAAGGTGGCGAATTATTACCACGCCCGCTACCTGGCGTATGTTACATACAAAATATAAATTATAATACTGACTCTACTATTCTACTGACTCGACTAATAATTAATGACTCTACGTTACTCTAAATTATACAAAAATATCAAATAAAGGAAAATATAAAAATCACAAAAGAAAAATAAACGTCTCTCTCTCTCTATGAAGAATATTATTAAATTATTGTTTCTGCACTCGCAGGTGCTCTAGACTTAGTTAGACGGTAGGGAGGACTAAGTCTACTCAACCTACGGTCCAACTCGCTCTCTCTCTGGGGAAAAGGCGACAGACTCTGACTCGCAGCAGCTGAGTGCGACGCGTGACGTCAGAAGTCTGTGGCGATATGGCGTCGGCTAGCTTTCTGCTGCGATCGACGCAGCGGTGACCAAGATTGACACGGCTACGCGCAACGAAAACAACTAACCGGTGCCGGCTTTGAATCCAACGGTTCGCGGGGAACGATTGAGATTCAGGCACGGGGTTTCTCGAGGCTCAGGGTTGATACGGGGGCGGGTTGGTACTACGGGGGAGTGGATTGTAATGAGAATTAGATGGATCCTACCTGATCTGGAGACTTTTACAGGCCCGGGTGCGACGGTATTCGTTTGTGACACGGTCGGAGAGCCGGGGTAATGCGTGGGTCGTCTTAGGTCAAATCGGTATTCCAGTAATCCACAATCCAAATCAATGTCCAGGTAAAGCACGGGTCGTTATATAAAGGCACAAGGCACACAAAACTCTCAAAAAGGAACTCCTCACACAACAAAACTCTCTCTCTCTCTCTCTCTCTCTCGGTTATACTTTTCGGCAACTTGTCAATACACGAGGTTTACTCAAAAGCTCCCGAAAATGGAATGAGCTCCTCTTCCGTTATCTATAGTACCAACCGGCGTCGCCCGGTCTGCGAGCGCTGGCGGCGACCTGCTCGCCATGTGCGAGGTGCAGCGGCCATTAGGACTCGGCAGAACGAGGGCGGCACGATTTGAATCGTGCGGCCGGGCTTAGGTACGTCCGTAGGCCGGTTTAGGTAGAGGTCTGAACGTCTACCACGTTACAATGCGTAGATGCATGTTTTAGGTTTCATGCCGAAATAGCAGAGTAGAGTTTTCTTGATTCGAACATATTGCAAGTGAATGAGTTTATTCTTCCCTCATTAATACTATACCGAGAACAAATCTTGATACTGCACAGTCGATGCGCCTGACTGCGCATGCGCCGAATAATTCAATTTTATTGGTCGGTGAGATGGTCCCGCGATAATATTATGACGTATGAGGCAGGGGTACCAGCTTGCAAGAAATGAAGCAACAGCTGTCAAGCCTTCGTGCGTAGACTAGTCAATTGAGGTTATGTTGTTGTTTATTTTAATTTAACGTGAATTATCAGAATAAAAGTAGCATCGATTAGCAATCTTGAACAAAATAGTTCATATCGGAAGATAATTCAATCGGCACAACGAAGGTTTTGATGAAAATACAAAATAAATTGCTACACAACTCATGATGGAATTATTTATTGAAAAATTAAATCTAAACTTAAATCTGAAACTGGGCAAACTGAGGCAGGTAAGTGACAATAACGTTTATTACAAAAATATTTTTTATTCACATGAAGTAAAAAATAAATGGATTGTTGAAAGTAAGTGAAATTGTGAAAAAAATTTTTGCTTCACGTTTCATGGTAATGCATTTGAGTAGAAATTAATTGAATCTGAAATCATCAGTAGCACGTCTGTTATTAACACCTTTTATTTTTTATGAGGAAACAATAAAACAGTGAAGTGGGACTGAAGTCGTCAACGTTCAAATTTTCTCCTCACAGAAATCATCAGGGCTTGTAAGTAGATTTCCAATTCTGTGATCTCTGAGCGATACAACATTTTTGCATTTATTTAATGATGAAATTCGTTCTTTTAGGAGGCTCGAGCTTTCAACATTGGTCAGCAGTAGGAAAATCCTGTAAGACCTGATGATTAAAACGTTCTGCCAGTGATCACCATGGTTTCTTGATCTGTTGGTGCTACCTTTCTAACCATTTGATCTGGACGTTCCGTCAGGCAACAGGTGTTCAAGTGATTTTTCGGACCATCACCTTCGTCTTTACTTCATAGCGTCAAGGAGTCATTTGAATATTTTTATTTATTAATATTTTTATTTTGAAGTTGTTGGGTTCAGGAAAATAGTGTTTCAGGTCTCTAATAGAAGTCGGAGAATAGATTTTGCTAGCCAAACTGATATAATCAAAATCTAGGAATGTTGAATACCTTTAGTTGAAAATGTCTTTAAACTTAGATTTAGCTGATAATTTGACCCGGCTAGCTAGTTACAGCTGTCTCAGGTATCGCTGTCACTGTCTCTGTACTTGTGTCTTCTTGAAAATCCATCGGCACACCTTGTCAAAGGCTGAAAATGCATTCATTTGCTAATACACGTTGCATTACGATTAATCAATTAAACTAGACTTCCTCAAAAGAAAACCACAATTCAATCACAGATGATAAAATATTCAAACTTCTTAAACGATTGGTTTAATATTTTGCAATTTTAAAGTTTGTGAGATTAATGTTCCTTTCTAGCGAGAAAGTTACTTGAAAGATACGTTACATGCAATGGTTTCAAATTGGAAGAAGTCATAACGATTTCCCTTGTCAACCGAGAAAAGTGGCGATGATCTCTGGACTCAAGAAATTAAATGAAAGGTATCAATGAAAGGCAGAGATGCAATTATTTGGCTGTTGCAAACTTATTCTTGAATTTCCCAATTTAACAGCATTTATTCACAAACATTTCCTGTTAATCAAAAGAATTTGAATTATTTCTAATGTGTCAAATTAATACAATTTAATAAACTGTTCCCATCTACCTGCTTCGTTTTTTTTTCAACCCATCATGAGACCACTAGTTTCCAATTTTAATGAGATGAAGCAATTCCTTGAAAAATAAACCGATGAATCCAAGAAAGCAATCAACTGTTCGAAATAAATTGCGACGGTCGAACATCAAGTTTCAATAAAACTTTCCAAGCCTTTCCGAATCGGTACCGCAATTCTTTGAGATTTTAACCTCAAAAATTCATATCAATTACATCGCAATCAAAAACAAAGTTTGACAGCTAAAACTCGGGATGGCTAACCTGCCTCAGCGGACGACGGAACTCGCGCATGCGCTGTCAGGCGCATCGACTGTGCAGTATTAAGATTTGTTCTCGGTATAGCGAGGTATGTGATTCCAGAGTTCAGAGTCTGATTTGATAATTCAATGACAGTGGAAACGACCCGGATTTTTATTGATTATACAAGGTATCTATGTCTGTAAAGTCGTACACATAGTTAAAGACACGTAGAAGTATATTCTGAAACGATTATTGGTTTAAATAACTAGTTTTTAAGTGTATTTAATTGCTGTCGCATTGAAAACTCAATTTTCGCGTAAAACGAAGCGGGTTGTCCCTATAGCTGTAAGGAACCGAATGTGCCCGCCAAGTACGTAGCTCTTGGAATGATGCTTCGATATCCTCACACGAAACTCCGACTTCACGACGTAGACTTGAGTTTGATTTTGAGTTTTTTTATTTTTTTTTAACAAATTGCTGCGAGTTCGCAGTTGTACGTTCGGTGCTTGGCTTTTTTCTTGATTTCACGACAGAGACTGGCGAACCGTTTTACTTATAAAGCAATTGTGATTTTCGTCTGAGTACTTGGCGGCTTTTTTTACATCTTTGGATGTTTTTCGTGGGATTTCACTTCTTTTTGCAAGTACCAGAACTGAGAAAGATTGCTCATTTAATTTCAGCAGGGTTATATGTCATTATAGTTTGATCACCACAAGAAATACATTCGGAATTTGGACAAGGGAAAAAACATTCAGCGAAAGACAAACACATTTTTCTCACCTCCGGGCCGAAAGCGACAACTTTCGTCCCGCTGCGCGGAACGAAGTTCCCGTTCTTCGGCTCCGTCGATGGGAAAAATCGTATACACTCCTCGGGCAGTAAATAAGAAAGCCCCAGATCACATGTATGTCGACCTCGGCTTCGCCTCGGACGACAATTACATGTGATCTGGGACCTTCCTTATTTTACTGCCCTAGGTATGTAATATACTATACTTCAATTGTCAACTGTGACAGACATAAATAATTTATTAGGTAGAACTTAATTTTCTTTTATACAGTATCAGGTTAAAGTTCGTAATGTTATTTCAACAAAATATTCGCCAAATAATTCTCAAATTCAAGGCTCGAATTTCAAATGAATCAAGAACGGTGTATCATTCCTCAAATTGTGTGAAACACGTTAATCTAGCATATTTTGCAATTCTAACAACATTTGAATCACGAAATATTGCATTTTTCGAACGAATATTCTGTTACGTTAACGTTACGAAATTAAACCTTAATATACAGTTCTAACTTAAATCAAGTACTTAATCAGTAATTTTTCAGCCATAGTTTGGAAGACAGTGTTGCCTGACGCAGTAACAGGCTCATATGTGTTCTGCAACGTTGATTGTTCGGAGCTTGCATGCTTGTCTACTGCAATTCAATTCAGGTCACTGTGTGAATCATACAAATCAATAAACGACCAATCATCTAAATGTTACAGTAATTACTAAAATATATCACATGTTGCCGTGGTGAAGGTGAGCTGAGAAATATCGACTCGTATAGCATACCTTCTGATATGTGATATCCAGATTGATTCTTTCGCTCACTCTTAGGCGTAAGATTTCGAATAATTCTGGAGATTGTACAGCCTTGAAGTAATAGTAGACTGATGTTTGGTTTCGGAATACTAGCCATTCCGAACTTGCGTGCGTGTTTGTGACCATGTAATAATTCCAGTGAAGGATGATTGACTAAAGTAGCTGAATGTGCCGAGGACCGATGTATCGTTCTGTAGATCAATGGAAATTCTGGTCTTTGCAGGCTCATCTGTAATCCTGAAATATTGACTCTCATGATCTCATGACGCGTCACGTCTGCAAATCATAAAAATACACGAAATTAATACTTGGATGCTGCAGTGGTGTTTTTCTGGGTTTGAGATTTATTGATCAAGGTGACTTGAGAGCACCAATTTCATACCATACCTTTTGATATAGAATCTTTCAATGTATTTATCCAATCATGTTGGATAGCGGCTGTGCAAGTTCGGATGATTCTCACAATAGCTGTGTTCTGATGAAATGTTTGGCCAGGTGGAAAATGAAGTGAGCGACCAGAAATGTTGAGTATAGATAGTGTGATCTATGGATCTATGGACACTTCAGGTTTTAGCGGTTGGAAGCTAATCGTCAGTCTTGAAATGGTAGCTCTTTCGAGCTTGTGTGCCTGTACCAGTTTCTTATATTGATTCTGGTTCCTGTAAAAAACAGTCGAAACATTGATTATGTAATAATTACTAGTCAGTTGGTAGGAGCTCACCAGTTATGGGTTCTCGGGTTTATGTTTTATCAACGGAGCGATTTAAAAAGTATTGATTTTTGTAGCATACCGTCTAACGTGTGTTACTGAGATCCATTCTGGTAGCTGCTGTTTTATTACTGAGCAAAGGAAGTTTCCATTTAATCAACGGTGCATTGCGATCTTATAATCTGTTTGTAGATACCACGGTAGTTCTTGGTTGGACTTAGGTTAGAATCTAGCTAGCTGAGTTTTATCTGTCATGATTTTCAACGTGGCTCTATTAAATTTATGTGCTTGAAGTATTTCTTTGTTTTTCAAAAAATTTCTTTGATCACGGAGAAGGAAAGTTAAGAAATACAACAAATCCCTACTGGTATATCTAGCTTTTAATCGCCGTATACATACTTATCCTATGAAATTCGGAAAAATTTACAAAATAATGAAATTTCGGAATTATAGTCCTTGAACAATAAATTTCTACAAACGAAAGACACAGAGGTATATAACATTATAGTGTCAATTATATCGGGCATAGCTGTTAATTAAGTATGAATAGATTATATGACTAGATGGTATGTGTGTGTCGCATGATTCATGAAGCAATAGCCGTGATAGTGATGAATGATCATGTATGATAACAATAACAGTTGGAGTTGTGTATGGACTGCAATTTGTATGTGATGATAACATTCTCATAGTGAACCTAATATTCTAGACTCTGATATGGTGATAAAAAATGCAACATCGATAATTATATACAATAGAAACAAAAGTTGAAGTTGTATATGAACTGCAATGTATACTATGAGTCTTTGTGGAAATGCAACATGGAACAATCAAACGAACTTTCGTTACTTGCGTGGTTAATAGGCTTGCGATATTTGTAATAGAAGCAGTGTTGTTTCAGGGTGTATCCAGAAAAACTCACAGTATGTGACTAGAACATTCTGATAGTAAACTCATTATTTCACATAACGCTATATTCATTGGTAATAAACCCCATTGAAATGGAGTGAAAACGCTGATTCCGAGTACCGTACATAGACATACATGAAACGTTTAGTAGACTTCCAATCTCGATGCATGTAATTGTAATGTTGCTGTTAGAACTGTCGAATTCGAATGAATTAATATCATGCTGCATGATGTCAAACAGTTGCTAGCTCAATGAATAGAATTGAATTCGAGTTCTTGCCACATTGAGATTGAAAATTTACTGTAACAACGCTTATCAAATCAAAGAAATCTGTCATGTTCTATCAACATACACAGACATTATTGATAGTCAATCTCCGTATGCAATTATACGCACGATTGTTCCATCCAGTGTTGGGACGGATTTAACGACTAACTCTTAAACACTATAATATTTTAATAGTTTCCCTATAGCTATACTATGTTTGATGTGAATACACATACTAGTCGGTATATGTGGATGTAGTGTGTAGTGTATATTAGTGTAGGCTTGAAGAATCGAATCAGATAATATGGTTCATGATAATAGTTCAATCATTTTGAATAATACTGTATGATAAAAATGTATAATGATGGAATAGTCATATTTGAACCAACCAAGTTAGTGTATTAAGAATGATTGAGTCGTGAAGCAAATAGAAAATAAAGTCGATTCTTCATGCCATTATCGTGCACCCTCGGTCTAAGACGAATCCTATCACACTATTATATTAAAACGTACAATTGTGTTAGGAATCTCAAACTCCGTGATGTATATACTATGCGACGTTCCAACACTGGATGGTATCATAAAAATGGTTTTGGTCGTAATAATCCTGTAATAAAATAAGAGATTAGTAGATTAGTAGCACTATATCCTCCTATATGCATTCAGGTTAAAGTGTGAATCCGCATGACTCGTATGCGCATGGCTGCGTGGGACTCTAACTGAGTTACGTGATGTATGGTGAAAATATGAATTTTTTCATATATCGTCAGGTGCTGAATGAAACGTTGTTAATTCTGACCGATCTAGCAGTAACTCTGTAGTGTTTCAGCCAATATTCGATATAAATGTTTTTTAATCCAAGTAGGTTCAATCACTATTTTACCAAACGAAATTGTGTATGACAATTTTGTCATACCTGAATGCATAAAAAGGTAGAGATATCAGTGCATAATACATGTTATCGTGTTGATCGATTATTTCATAATCATTTCTGCCGATAATCACCAATGAATTGTGGCAACATGTTTCTTGTTTCAAACTTTTTTTTTTGCATAACCAGGTATTGTTGTTTTAGTGTTTGACTCAGGTCCAGTTCCACAATCGAAGGTTAAAATTTGTACTAGGTTTAAACTGCTGAAGATTGCCTGTCGTTGGCTAAATCCGTCGCTAAGTCAAGTTTAAACTGTAAACTTGTTTTAAAGTCAAGTTGTGGAACTGGGCCTTACATTTCAAACTTACTGTGAGAGATCATAGTACATCACCGTGATGAATAATTGAATTACAGAATAAATCTGTCATTGAAAATGTATGTGTCATGTTCAGTCTGTCTGAACTTATTGCCAAATTGTTTGTGCATAGGTATAGATATACGGTTGAATATATTTTAAATTTGCTTTTGTTTATGACCATTTTTATATTGTTTGTACGTAATTATCTTGTGAATTCATTAGCAATAATTTGATAAATATATTTTATACACTCAGTGACAAAAATAACGGGCCACTCAAGGTTTCCGGAAAAAACACCGTTCTTCGAAACGGTATTACTCGATGAAAAAATATTAGAAGAAAATGGTCGAGGGATGATTTTACAGGTTGAAACGTCATCTTCGAGCTCGTTCCCGAAAATTTCACCTGCGATTGTTTTTCACCCGTTGGCGCAGGTTTGAATGAAGAGCCGAGAAATAAAAAAAATCCGACCATTTCAAACTTGGCTGCGGGGGTGAAAAAAAATCGCAAAAAATGTTCACGACGATGGTTGTGTAGCCTCAGGTCTGCTCTTCAAAACTGTTCTCGAAATTTTTGTCCACGACTTTTTTTCATCAGGTTATTGAATTTTTAGTAAGTATATACCGTTTTGGCGTTACCCAGGATGCACCACGTGGAGGGACGGTCTTCAAGCACCCCACGTATTTGTGTGTGTTTCTGTATGTTTGTGTGCGTATGCAGCGACCAGGACCCCCAGGTACTTCACTTCCAAGGTATTGATGACTCCAAACCCTCGCTGTACTGCATGTGTCAGCTGTCTGTGTGCGTAGGTGTGAGTATGAGCGAGTGTGAATTGGTGGCTTTCTTAAAATGTCGTGTTACCACCTCTATTTTGGATCACCGCATCCAACTGTTTGCACATGTTGATGCACGCTCGAATTTTGATCTGAGGAATTGCGTTTTATGCTTTTACGAGCATTGCCCTCAACTCATGAAGATTGGCTGGCTGTACGGGTCGACTACGCAATTCACGATTCAGCATATCCCAAACATATTCGATTGGATTTAAATCAGGACTCATTGACGGGTGATCTAACACTGTAATGTCTGGATTGGCCAAAAAGTTCTGCTCATGCAGCGTGGTATGAAGCCAAGCGTTATCCTGCAGAAAAATGAGGTGAACCATACAGCCACTCAATCTTCACGAGTTGAGGGTAATGCTCGTCGAAGCATGGGACACGATTCCTCAGATCAACATTCTAGCGTGCATTAACATGTGCAAACAGTTGGATGCGGTGATCCAAGATAAAGGTGGTCACACGATATTTTAAGAAAGCCACCAGTTTACACTCGCTCATACTCACACCTACGCACACAGACAGCTGACACATGCAGTACAGCGAGGGTTTGGAGTCATCAATACCTTGGAAGTGAAGCACCTGGGGGTCCTGATCGCTGCCTACACACACAAACATACAGAAACACACACAAATACGTCGGGTGCTTGAAGACCGTACCTCCACGTGGTGCATCCTGGGTAACGCCAAAACGGTCTATACTTACTAAAAATTCAATAAGCTGGTGAAAAAAAGTCGTGGACAAGAATTTCGAGAACAGTTTTGAAGAGCAGACCTGAGGCTACATAACCATCGTCGTGAAAATTTTTGGCGATTTTTTTTCACCCCCGCAGCCAAGTTTGAAATGGTCGGATTTTTTTTTATTTTTCTGCTCTTCATTTAAACCTGCGCCAACAGGTGAAAAACAATCGCAGGTGAAATTTTCGGAAACGAGCTCGAAGATGACGTTTCAACCTGTAAAATGCTCCCTTGACCATTTTCTTCTAATATTTTTTCATCGAGTAATACCGTTTCGAAAAACGGTGTTTTTCCGGAAAACTTGAGTGGCCCGTTATTTTTGTCACTGAGTGTATTTGCTCTCGTTTTTGACCATTCTTATATTGTTTGTACGTAATCATTTTGTGAACTATTGGCAATCATTTTTAGGTTTCAATTTTGTTTTCTTTTTGATGTTGGATATATTTCAGCTGCCTCCTTTATACTTTAACTTTGCCGTGCCATGGTTAATTGTTTTTCATTTTCCACATTATTGGATATATTTTAGTTGCCTTCTTTTTACTATATCTTTGCTATACCATGGTCAATTGTTTTTCATTTCTCACATTATTGGATATATTTTAGTTGTCTCCTTTTTACCATAACTTTAACCATACCATGGTGAAATTATTTCATTAACGGTGGCATATATATATGTATTGTTTTGGTCAATAGTTTCATTTGGTGTTATCGGCACACGATAATCATAATATTAATAATAATAATAACAGAAAGTATTACTGTTATCATTCTATAAACATGGGCAAAATTATATAGTTACTTTTCGTTTTGACTATAGCTTTCAAACATTGTGCCAAATGGTTTGTATGTAGGTATAGATTGTGCACTATGTACAGATTTTTTTCCATTTCCATTGGTATACATGGTGTAACGGATGTAATAATATTTTGGCAACCATATATATATATAACCTGTATATGGTGCTTAAATCACAGTCATTTGCCTATTTTTATTCATATCATTTTATTAGATATATATGTATTTTGCAGCGACTTTCCTAACAGCGAATCAATGTCTTTCGCTATCTCAACCAACTGAATGAGGCGAGCGCCTGGTAGAGTAAGAGACACGTGACGAAAGGCTATGGTTTTCGCGGATAGGAAATAGCATGGTGTATAGATATTGCGTTTTACATAACTACTAACATACATTCAATTTTCGGATTTGATTTGAAACTATGAATTTGGCGTATTGGTTCGGAATTGTGCATAGGCAGAACAAATGATTTCCACTTCATGTATAGTGAATATTCGAATAAAAAAGAGAAGTCTGTTTTGATTTTGTATATGAGACATATTGATATTTTGCCTGTAATCAGCTCTACTGGATAATTTTACTAGCTGAACTTCAATGATGCCAGCAGACACATTCATGCGACTGTTGTTCTTTCAATTCACGGCTAGATTGACTATAGTTCGATGAGACTCTCTTTCGTTATCGTTTCCGACACTATACGATACGACGGACGACTTGTGCACAGGCATATTCTAATACGATATATTTTGCAGCTGTCAGCTAAGATCGTTTCAAATGAAATTTTTCACCTGTGATGCAAGTCAGTCCGTTGTACTGCATACACTGATACCAATGAAACAGATGTTACACTGATTTAAATTCGTCCAGCATCCATCAAGATAATATGTATCGAGTCATAATTCACCGAAGCGTAAGCAATATGCAATTGATATTTTGTAAGTTAGGGATATCAGTTATTGTCTCTATAAACTCATGGTACATGTTATATGATAGATGCTGGAGCCAAATTTGGTATAAGTCCACAGCTGTTTCTTGGTGAAGTGTATAAGTTATGTCTATTATACGTTATCAGTATGACAGTTTATTCTGTAATACAACTATTCACCGAAACGATGTACTATGATCTTTCACTGACTGGTTATGCGTATATTATGATTACGTACATATTTTCTGCGTTAGGCATTCCGAACCAATAATTGACTGTGATTCAATATTGATATCGAAGAAATCAGTCTGATTTTATTCAGTGATTCATAAAATCTTAGAGTTCTTTGATTGTCAACTCTTTGTCCACATGTATTATGAAGTACCAGCTAATTTATCGATTGCATGCCTGTGCATGTAGGCTGTGGTTATAATATTTGAGACCAATGTATATACACTGTTTTTTCAATTGCAGAGTTCATATTTCCAGGTTATTTTGTTTTTTTTCTTCACATTTTCAGGTAGAATTATTTACAAATAATGAGAGACAAATAGAAACAATCTCCAATATAAATGTTTGATTTTTGATATATTATACATGTAGTTTGACTCGTGAAAGAATTATCTTCGTTTTTTTTTTTTTTTTTTTTCACGGTGGGAAACTTTTGTTCAGTACTTACTTACTGACCTATTCGGATAATCGATCGAATAGTCATATTGTACTATAAAATATATTTATATTTGTAATTGTGAATAGGGCTGGTAAGCCTGTGATGGTATACATGGTATATATATTATCACACAAACATGTAATTGGCAAAGCATTCATGGCTATATAAATCGAAAATTTTATGATATCGCTTCTAATACCATCATGTAAATGTCCTTGGCTCCCCGTGGCCAGATCTGTTTATGTACTTGCGTATCGTTTACACCCAGCCAATTATTAGCTTTATCTTTCAGCATTGCAGTATAGTGACCACTATCTATACTTTCACCGTGATGAAATATCGCGCTATTTATCTTGAATTTCTTATTGTCGAGGGTAATCTTCGTAGTTGGTACTGCGTTTAATTTGAAATTTGTTATTTTAGATGCCTGTCCATCTTGATACGTAAATATCATGAACTGCACGACAATGATATGTTTTACCGAAGCAATTACAGTTTTTTGTAGCTTATTGCTCTTCTGACAATTCTCGCACGTACTGTCAAGTCTTGTCCATCGTGACAAAGTGTTATTCAACAAATCTTGTAGGTTCTTGTGGCTCTTGATACCTAGTGTAAATGATACGGGTATGGCTGAAATGTAATTTGGCTGTGCGATCTCAGAGCTGAGTCCGCAATCGTTACATCTGATCGTCGTGATCAACTGATGTTCAATCGTTTTCTGAATTACATTAGATTTCTC
Source organism: Tenthredo livida (assembly GCA_963992785.1). Taxonomy (NCBI): domain Eukaryota; kingdom Metazoa; phylum Arthropoda; class Insecta; order Hymenoptera; family Tenthredinidae; genus Tenthredo; species Tenthredo livida. The sequence continues at coordinate 14,065,075 of OZ023072.1, read as the reverse complement.
GCAAATAGCTGTAAGAATCTCAGCCGCGTCTTGTTGTAGATTTTCTGTGAAATTTTCGCCTGCTAATTCTCGAACCGCGAAGGAATTTAATGTTGCACTACTTGTGACGTAAGAATAGGCTAATTTTTCTAATGGGTCGTTATTATTCAATTTAATCAATTCTTGTACCATATTTGAGCAGTGGAATATACACTGCAGAGTGGAATTCGCGTAACATGGAACACTGTCCTTATTTTCCATGCCAACAATGGTGCGCAACGGATTTGGCAATGTATTATCATCTACTTCGGTTTGTATATTTTGCGTGCATGGTGGAACCGACCATACGGTGTCTTTGACCGTTAATTTAGTCGCACGTGTAATATTAATTTCCGCCAATTCAGGTTTGTATTGTGCCCTGAGTCGATTGTACTCGACTAGTGCAGCTTCCTGAACTTTTACTGCCTGCGGATTGAAATTTATCAAATGTAATCCGTCGAGAGATTTGACTCTTGACAGTGCAACGTATGCTTGCCCAGCAGTGAATACAGTCTGGCCTATGTCTATAACTATGCTGTTCAAAGTTAAGCCCTGGCTTTTATGTATCGTGATTCCGTAACTAAGGGACAGGGGAAATTGATTTCTGAATATAAAGGCACCATTCATTATTTCGAATTTTGTGGATACTCTTTCGACGGTATACTCTTTCCCCGATGCTAGGGCAATCGTTAATGATTGTACCTCGCGTGTGTCGATATCTCGATTTACGGAAATCACATGACCTATGGTACCGTTCATAATACCTGTAGATACGTCGATGTTTCGTCTAATCATGATTTTGGCCCTAATCTTGACCGTTATTGTTTTTGCGAGTCCAGCCGTGCGAGTGCTGTCTTCGTGTTCCTGATTCAAGAGTTTAGTTATTTTTTTTTTCAAATACGGTATGCAATCAATGCTGTCTTTGGCGTTGAGTTCAATTTCGTCGCCTGGAATTTTGGTTAACATGGCTGTGTTTAAAATGTCACATTGGTTCCGAGTCGGAAAAAGACAGACTGTATCTAGCGATAATTGTTTGATATAATTGCATAATTCGTCGAGTCTGGCTCCGACCGACGTACCGGTAAGGTTTACTTTCCTAGAATCTAGAATCTGTTGGTCGGCGGTGGTCATAATTCCGAATCTAACCCGAGTTAATATTTCTTGGTAAGTCGTATCATTCTGTTGGCGTACGTTTGTCAACAGCTCGTCGTACGAAAATAGATCGGTCCATAGATTGACCACACCTACTGAGCCAATATATTTCTGTATTTTGTCTTTCGACAGATTCAGGTACGCTGAATCCGCATTTACTGGCGGGAGTTGTAATAAGTCACCCATAAGTAGAATATGTTTTCCACCGAACCAGCCATCATTAGTATTTTTTGTATCAAATATTTCAGTTAGTCTTAAGTGAATATACATTAACGTGACGTTTGATATCATTGAAACCTCATCTATAATGAACAATACTACATCTTTTAACTCGTTTCGCAAGATTTTCAACACCTCGTCGGACAATTCTTTGTATTTGAGCGTGCCGCCGTGCTCAACCGGTAGCTGGAACAGTCCGTGGACTGTCAGTCCGTCGACGTTAAAAGCCGCCAAACCTGTTGGTGCCGTGACAGCAGTCGTTGCACCGAGTATTTGTTTTGTCCAGCACCTAATAGTTTTTATGAGAAAACTCTTACCCGTACCACCAGCTCCACTAACGAACATTCGTAATGGTTCACTACGCGTTGAGATAAAAGAGGTTTTGACAGTATCAAATATTATTGTCTGTTCGTTATTAAGTTGTAATATCATGTCGACTATGTCCAGATCTCTTAGTTGCCCTTCCGCGTTATTCAAGTCCTGCATAGCCAAGTTGGCCTCTACTGGCTGATAATGTAACGGATTATCTCTGTTGTCATTTGAATCTTGGCTCAGATTGCTCATCATATTCGTAAGGTCATCCAGCTTTTGTTCGACCAATTCTTTCACCTGATCGAAACCTTTTTGAATATCGGACAATCGCTCGTGATAACTCATTAATTCTAATAGGTCTGTCTTGCTTTTCTCGAACGCCTCGGCGTACGAATGACAGTCATTTTTCAACTGATCAGTATCACGCCACGGTTTGAAAAGTAGCAACAACGCATGGAAGTACTTTTCAGGCTCTACATGCGGATTATATTTATAGTGATTTATCAAATAACCGCGCTGTCTTTTTTTCAAATACAAATCACCGCCCAAATCGTATATTTCTGCATTACTATTTTTTGGTATTATTTTAGTTATTTCGTACCATTTGGCGTAGTCGTATAAATGCACCGACTCTAATTCCTCCGGTCTATTTGGGTAGTAATCGTCAATGAGGGACGGATAGAAAATATCCGTCGAACCCGGAAATAGTTTTTCTACAGTTTTGTACGATTTAATTCTTTTATTTCTGAGCTGATTTACGTCCAACCATTTTATAGTTGTGTCAGGATCAGTTCCGTACAACGGAATACCTAACAGTGTGTCGGCAGCTTCCAGAGCCCCGCATTCTCTGTTATTCAAACTGCGCATTGCCACACTCCACAGCCGGCTGCTCAACGACTTGGTGGAATTGATATCATGAAACATGTCAGTTGTGTGACTAGTTTCAGGTTTAGTACTGTACCTAGTACAATACCAATTGAGTACTGTCGATTTTTCGCCTATGAACTGCAAGTCCATGTTTCCTTCCCACGCACTAAGGACAACCGGATTATAGTCATTTATGAAGGCTTCCTCTGTATTTCATGGTAAGTCGACGAGTCTACTTTTTGATTTTAGCTGTTTTCTACCCGCAATGGACATGGCCACGTCTTTTATTACCAGCGTGTCTGTAATTGGTCTGGGGAATCCGAATCTGCATATTTTTGCAAATCCTTTTTTAGTTTTCTTATTCCGCATACAATAATCGTTATGCTTGTGTCTCTGATGCGTGTCTACTCGACGATACAACGTCGGCGATATATGTTTATTCGGCAGTCTGCAAGTAATATGCTTGGAAATGAAGTTGGCGATGTCTTCCGTAGATGATTCCCCGATTGTAGGAGCATCCTTAATCCAGACCAACAAATGGAAGTGCTGTGTTCCTCTGCCTTGGTACTCTCGTCTCCAAAAGTAATGGCTGACTTCTCCAATTGGATTATCATTGGAACATATGAATTTCAGCATCGCCCGAAATTTATTGTCTAGATATTTTGAAGCTGAAACTGGGTCCCTTGCTACCAATTCACTTGTAGACATACCGGCCATTTTTGGTCCGTTAACGTTTCTGATATATTCAGCTGAATCATCCCACATCCACTCGCTGGGACTCAGCGTAAGAAACCACGTTGCCGGACCATAATTTTGTACCATACATCCCAAGTCATTTCTGGGTTTGCGCCAATACTGGTCTGTATTCCGTAATTTCGCGAAAATAGTGGTCAGATTTCCTTCAAGCTGTTCTTTTGACATTAATTCCAAATATTGACCGGCATTCATTTTTTCCTTTGGATTAATGACATTTAATTTGTGAAATATACCACCCTTCAACTGCCGTATGTTCGAGTCGTATAACAGGTAGAACAAATACTGTTGAATCAACCTGAAGACGGAACGAGTGGACATAAGCCTGCATTGAGCTAGTTTACACCGGTGCTTAATACGCGTACTAAGCAAAATATTACTAGTTGGTTCCACCAGCGCCTACGGTGTAAACGATGCGTATTCGTCGAGCATGAGACGAACCAAAAGAGCGTATCGTACTCAAGTAGTATGCGTATTAAATGTAATACAGGTCGTCTGCGCCGTGTAAACGTATGCGAATCCTGATGTCAACATAGATACGTATCAAACACTGTGTATAGCGTATCGATGCTTTGTAGGTTAGAGAGCTTGTCAAATCAGTGTAGTCGACGGCTTGTGTTTGTGGAGGAGAAAAATATAGCGAATAAAGTGATAAATAATTATAAACATGAGTTGTAGTAAAAAAGGAAGTAATTGGGGAGATATAGAGACACGCATCTTTCTCGAACTCTGCACTGAAAAGCAAATTTTAGCCATAATGGATGGTAAAAGACATAAGCATTCAGAAATTTTTCAATTGCTTGTTCCTGATATGACCGAGAAAGGATTTCCACGAACTGCAGAGCAGATGAAACTCAGATTAAAAAATCTCAAGCTTGCTTATTATAAATGTATAAGAGAAAATAGAGTGAGCGGTGCATCACCAAGTCGCTGTCCATACTACGACGAATTGGAATTGCTGTACGGTTGTAGACCAACTGCAGAGGCTACTATGAATGACAATTCAGGAATTGATACTTGTGCCGTGAATAATGCACGTGGTATGCAGAAAACCAAATAAACCTGTAAATATTCTTAACACTTCATGATTGATGCATTTTCTCATTTTAGTTGATGACAGTATCACCGATAATACAGTGGATGCTTTACCTGAACAAGTACATTCTTCGTTGACGTCAGATGATGAAGAAATTATACATCAGCCTACAGAGAAAAAAAGAAAAGTGTCTGCAAGATGTGGTAATGGACGAGAAAATTTTTGTCAATTGAATTCTTGTTCACTGGTTATTAAAATAAATATGAACTTCGGGTATAATTTGCAATTGTTTGTTTCATCATTCAGGGAAAAAAAGTTATGAGTCGACCTTGGAAAATTACACCAAAAAATGGATGGATCGTCAAGCAACGATGCCGGAAACAATGCTCGACCGACAAGACCAAATGCAACAGAAGACCATAGCAGAAGAGATGGAAAAGCAAAGGGAGTGGGAAGAGAGAGAATGAGAAAAAGAGCGTAATTTCCAACGAGAGCAAACCACTATGATGATGCAAACTTTTCTACAAAGTATCACGGCAATGAGACCCCAAATGCCTACGTTTCCGCAAAATAAATATGTGCCTTTGAGGATAATTTCCGTAAGTTGACATTTGTATTTATGCAATAAATCAATGTTTGATTAATAACAAATAATACGATGCCATCGCTTTATTTTCAGACGAACAATCGGTCTAGCTCTGCATCTGCCACTGCGACAAGTCAAGGACCGAATCCAGGACGAAAAACAGTATCAACAAAAGAGAATATACCAGATACGTAGTAGTTTCCAAGTTTGGTTCTATACCCAATGACTGAGGCCAAAGAACGATACATAGCAAATCAACGATGAGTTTCATTTGACGTTAATTTTTCAAAGATTTATTAAAAGCAGTTAGATTTAAACAAAAAAACGAAAACAGTATTAGCATTAGTATATTGGTACGTTTAAGGAGAAAAGATTTATCATAAGATTTAGTTTCATCGTTGAAAAGTTGATATTTGTCACGTTTTCACTGACTTCTAGAGTTTATATGTCATAGAGAAGCTTTAGCGAGCTTCAAGTCCATCTGCAAGACTTATTAATTTAAAGCTTATACCGAAAGTACTCTTCTACATGGTAGACTAAAATAGATAAGAATTATAACTATCTGTTATTCTATCTATATATGGGGCTTTCCATGCCATCCGGGACAGGCTCTGACCCTGACCCCTCCCGATTTTTTTTATACTTTGTTCTGATATTCGGTAGACTGAAAGAAGTGCTCGGGATTTGTTTCAAATTTTTATCTCAATTGGTTCTCGATTAACATATTTTTGAAAATTTTCAATTCCTGACCATCGCAAAATGTTCAAACGCCCATATTTCTGGATCTATCAGTCGGATTACGAAATGTGACTATATGAAATTAATCAGAAGGAAGTGTACTTCTCAAAAAAAGTATTTAGGGATAATTCTGCTCCGTCCTTCATAGGGAATTCTTCGTTTAAACATGTAAAATCGATTTTTCTCAAAGTATGACATGATTCATAATTTTCAAAAAATTCTCAAAAATACTTCGAGGAAAAACAAGCATTTTGAGCTATGGTCGATCGTGGCTTTCTCTTTCCTTCTAGACTTTTTTCGAATTTGAAAAATTTTTAATGCTAAAACCGCTCGTACAAGAACCGCTCGAACTTGGCATTATGTTTCATTCATTGCAGTCCGTTCTCTATTTTATCTCTTGTTGGAATGATTTTAATGAGTGTTCTTACTATCGTATAAATGATCTTCGTAATGGGAAATTTTCTCCTAAATATAGTTTCAAATGATCTCTCATAGCTGTACCCTGTAGAGAATGTCTTCGACAATCGCGTGCAGTGCGTGGTTGCGGAAATATCTGTTCATATTCTCTGGCATCGCGAAGCCAGTTTACGTTGAACCCATCCTTATTATTTTCTACGAAGTTATGTAAAGTGCAGCATGCTGCAATAATTTCCGGAGTAAACTCATAACTGCAATCTATTCGTTTTCGTAAAATTCTGAATCTGGCTTTTAATCGACCAAACACAATCTCTACAGAGACACGGGCTGAATTCAAATATACATTGAAGGATTCTTCCTCCGCCGATAATGATCCAGAATATCCTTTCAAAAGCCATGGCAACAACGGATAGGCAGGGTCTCCTATAATCATGAGTGGTATTTCCATGCCATGAATATTTCGTGTAACCTATAGAAGTTGAGATTGAATTTATGAATCTGTACATTTCACTAGTATTAAATTGGTCATCAATAATCATAATCAATATACACCTGCGGTTTTATGGTTTCAGCGTTGTTATATAGAGTAGAGGCTTTCAAGACAGCAGCATCATGAGTGCTGCCTGGATGTTTGACAACAATGTTTCTAAATCTGTAATCAGATTTTTATTGGATGAGAAACAAGTAATTTTCGACTCAGAGTTGTAATACACTAGAGCAAATTACCGTCCATCGTGATCGACAATGGCGAGAACATTATATGAAGTCCATCCTTTTCTGTTTACGAAGTCTCTGTAGCCTTCTTTAGGTGCAGTAATGGGGATATGCGTACCATCAATGCAGCCAATGATTTGCGGAATATGACTTTTCTCCTCAAACTTTTCGGCTATCACCTTTGCTTCATTTCCACGCGGCATGTATATATAATTTCGCATCATTACTTTATTAATAGCTTTTACCACTCTATACAAACATTTCCTTACTGTTGATTTATGGATGCCCATTACATTATCGATTACTCTGTACTCAGCGCAGCTTGCTAGCTTGTATAAAGCCACAGCTACTTGCTTTTCCACTGATATAGGCTCTCTTGGTTTTAAAAATTGTTGTTTCGGTTTCAATTCACTTCTTAGCAGATCACACAGTTGTAAAAAACTAGTTTTCGTCATTCGAAAACTTTCCAGCCACTCTTTGGCAGTGTAGTGTACATTGACAATTCTCTGCCAAAAATCATTACTCCTTTCTTTCATCCAAATTCTTCGGTATTTGATACCCTCCATGGTTATTTCAAGAGGTCTGGAATCATTTACTTGCATCTAATTGAGCAGTAATCGATTTCTTTGCTCAAGACATTACCTCTGAAGTCGCATTTGCAAAATATGACGTTTACGGGTGAATAATGACTGCATTTGTTTCTTTCGAGCATTTTGTTGTGTTTTCGCAATTCCAAATAGCATGATAAAAAAACTCGCGATGACTTTCTCTAAATCCATTTTAAAAGTTTTTCATGCATCAACTTGTTAAAATCAATATACAACAGAAAACATTCAGCTCTACGCGTACTATATTCGAATTAAAACGTGTAGATAATACGCTCGGTGTAAACAGACTCAATGCTTCGTGTAAACGCGTCCCTTGCCAATACGCATGGTGTAAACGGGCACGACGCAAATGCTTGATGCGTATCATTTGAGTTTATGCACCGCGGTGTAAACTAGCTCATTTTATGTAGTCGAATTCTCGCAGAGGGATCGTGCGGTCTTGATGCTGGCCGTTGTTACCATAAGGATACAAGTCTGGGAAGCACATGACGTCAAGATATTTATCCCATTGACTTAGGGGTGCTTCTTCTACCTTGAGCATTTGATATAGAGCCGTTGCGTTTTTAATCTCCCTATCGGTACTGATAGGATAGATGGTATACTGCTCATAGTAATCTTCGCTATCCATTATTTGTGTTAATATCGCCCGATGCTTACTACTCGTCTCGTCATTACGCTCCATAACTGTATCCGCATGTTCTTCCGAACCGGGCTCTTTTGTCTCTACCTGAATTTCCACGTCTTGTGCAAGTAAATCTCACAACGAGTCTGGCTCAGCGGGTAATTCAATCTCAGCATAAAAAGGATTATTTTCTTTGAGCCAAACGAGTGTCTCGTATATTTTTTTCACGTCCACCAAACTACTCCACACGACTTTCGACTTATTCGGTAGTCCATAGACCATCACGAATAGTTCTTGATTCAGATTCAGCGCGTCAGTCGGTGCAGGTAATTTTTTTAGTGTTTCTTCTAACGGTAACGGTAAATGGAACGTTCGACCCTTTACTTTCTGTACTCGCAATTTATTCGGAAGATTTTTTTTCGCTACTGTACCCATTCTTAGTACCGTTTGAAAAGCCTTTGCCCTTTGTATGAGGATTTTTTCATGATCATTAAGAGTGAAGAAAACAGGTGGCACGTCGTCTATAGCTAGCTGATTCAATAAACACGTTGGTGGCATTTCATTATCACGGAACTTTTCTGAACAGTATTTACAGATATAATCAGACGCATTGTCGGACGCATCGATGTGAGTTTTCATCTGTGACCAATAGTGCCCTGTGATAGGTTTTCTAAGTTTTCTTATATCTCGCGTGTCTCTACGGTAACAAAGTTTTTCGCACGATACGCAAGCCAATTGTGGTGTATCCATTGATTGTTGGACTAGCTCATGGAATGCACGCCTATATTTGTTTGCAATTTCATCTTCGTTCAAATTTATTACTTCAGAACACAGTTGATACATAGCAGCTTTCTCGGCTGTTTTGCTGGAAAGTTCTTGCAAAAGAAGTACATCTCCTCGTACTAAGGCACTGTCTATACAATTAATTTTCTCCACTAGTCTCATAAGTTCGTAAATGTATCTCGTGAAATACCGAATCTGTGGGAAGTGCAGATGCAATAATTGAAGCGGTAAGAATTTCGAATTGCAATTCACAGGATTGGTATAGCAAATTTGTGCGTGTCCTAATTTGTGCTGTGACTTATTGACACTACATTGGTTCCAGTGTTTCAATGTATTACGAATATTTGCTATTTTCCATGAGCGTATAGCCTGAAACACATATTCTAGCCTATTAACGGTATTTGAATTTGGTTTCACACACAGTTCTGAGCAAACCCATGATTTTCGTACATGTGTGCTTGCAGTTACCGGTAAAACGTTAGTTATTTTTCCCGTTGATGTACTGATAAGCGGGTCTATTACAATGTGAAGCTCATCATAAGCTGTATCGGTATAATAAGGGTCGGACGAGCCCGTATGTTTTGATTCCCCGCAAAAGGCTTCCATTTTTGATTCTATGTCACACTGTTCTGCCGCTCGTACCGAACAGATCTCGATCTTATTCTTTAGATTATTCAGTGTACGTCTCACGTTTAGTACAATATGTTTCCTCGATTCAATGCACCATTTCATAATTTTTTCTGCCTCAATTCGTTTCTGTGGTTTTGACTTACAATTAATTTTCGCGGATAAGATGGTGATATATTTTTCTACCGATCCTAACAGTGTTATCGTACTGCTCCGCCTACCTAAATGCCTATATTTTTTCAGAATATTTTTAGTTCTAGTAAATTTCTGTTGCCCTTTCAGTTCTGTACGAGCGCGTCTGACTTTGTCGAGTATTGCCTTGTTCACATCGCGATTAATGGCATACTTGTTTCGTTCATATTTTTTTTTTTCATTTCTGAATTTAGAGAATATTTATTAAATTCGTACTTTTTTTTGTTCTCAGGGTGTGCAGAATATTCAATTCTTCGTTTTGTGGCCTTCATCTCAGGATTGGCTGCATACTTGGTTCTTTCATGGGTCTGTTTGATATTAGGATTTACTGTGTATTTTATCCTTTCATGTGTTGTTTTGATATCAGGATTGGCTGCATATCTTGTTCTTTCACGTGTCTGTTTGATATCAGGATTTACTGTGTATTTCATCTTTTCATGTGTTTTTTTGATATCAGGATTGGCTGTATATTTTGTTCTTTCACGTGTTTTTTTGATATCAGGATTGGCAGCATATTTTTGTCTCTCACGTGTCTGTTGGATCTTAGCATTAGGTTCATATTCTTTGTTGGATTTTATTCCTTATTCCTATTAGGAAAGGGTAATTGCGTTTAAGCCAAAAAACAACACACTTTAGTGAATGGAAATTATTTAATAATATCTTTTGAGAAATTGCTACACTTGAGTTTTCCATGCGGTTGCATGCCTTAGTTTTTGTGGTAGATGAAGGAGTAGTAGGGAAGTGGTGAAGCTGTGTGTGTGTGTGTGGTTTGTCTCAGTTCTGTGTGATGTCGCTACTTGACTAGTGTTGATCTATTTCAACATTCCCTCTCAACGCTCGTCCTTTTCTTGTGCACCTCTTTGCTTGCTTCCCTTCCGTTCGTCTCTCTACTTGTCAGCTGGCACAGCTCTCTGAGTTGAGTCAGCTTCGTGGCTCCCAACGGTTTGGTCAGCATGTCAGCTATCATTATATCGGTCGGGCAGTATTGTAGTCGTACCACCTTTTCTTTTACCAAATCTTTAACGAAGTGATATTTAGTATCCACGTGTTTTGTACGTTGACTAAACTTGTCGTTTGCAATTAGCTTCAAACAACTCTGATTATCTTCGTACATGGGGGTGGGTTCCATTTGTTTTTCGTTGAGGTCATTGAGTAGCCTCCTGATCCATACTGCTTCCTGCGTAGCTTCGGCTAATGCGATGTACTCAGCTTCGGTACTTGACAGGGAAGTGCATGTTTGTTTTTTGCATGACCAGGAGATTGTTCCTCCGTTGAATCTGAATACGTATCCGCTGTTAGACTTTCTGTCACGCCTATTTTCTGCCCAATTCGCGTCTGCAAACCCTTCCAGCTCGTCGGTGTTTGTTCCTCCTAGTTTCAGTTCCAGTTCCTTCGTCCCTTTCAAGTACCTAATAACTCGTTTTGCTTCCGTCCAATCAACATTGGTTGGGTGTGTGATGCTCTGACTCAAGATTGACACACTTGCTGCGATGTCTGGACGTGTATTCACTCCCAGATACAAGAGTGCTCCAATTAATCTTTGGTATGATTCGTTGTTTTCTAGTTCTTTTCCCTCTGAAGCTCCTTTTATGTATCCGGTATCTAGCGGTATTCTTGATATTTTTCCGTCTTCTAACCCAAATTTGATGATGAGTTCTTCGATGTAGGGACTTTGATGGATATAGTAAAGTCCTTTGTCGTCTTTTCTAACGCTGATTCCAACGTAGTTTGATAGTTCCTTCAGACTTGTTAAGTTAAATGTCTTGTTCAATTCCCTCGCTGTTTTATGTATCAGCTGTTCTTCTGTGCAGGCAATTAATATATCGTCGACATATACTATCATGTAAATCGATTGCCCATCGCACGTTTTTGTGTACAAGCAGGGATCTGCATCTCCCTTTTTAAATCCATGCTTATTGAGTGTGTTATCCAATTTTTCGTTCCACATTCTGGCTGCCTGTTTCAGCCCGTAAATGCTTTTCGTGAGCTTGCATGCCATTGTGGCGCCGCCTTGTTCTTCATAACCTTCAGGCTGCTTCATGTAGATTACTTCATGTATGTCTCCGTTGAGGAAGGCTGTTTTTGCGTCATATTGATGTATTTGCATTCCTCTTTTTCCGGCTACAACCAGAAGAGTCCTCAGAGTCACTGGTCGGACTACCGGTGCAAAAACTTCGTTGTAATCGGTCCCATATTTCTGCGCGTAGCCTTGTGCCACTAGTCTTGCTTTATATCTTATTTCTTCGGTTCCTGGAACTTTCTTCCTTTTAAAGACCCACTTACATCCTATTATCTTTCGATCCTTTGGGATTTCTTTCAATTCCCATGTGTGGTTCTTTCGTAGAGACTCTATTTCTTCATCCATGGCTTTTAACCAGAATTCCTTTTCGGGTCCTGATAATGCTTCTTTTCTATTCTTAGGCTCATCGAAGCATCTGACTACTCTTGCGGTATGCTGGAATCTTTCTGGTGGGATACCTTTTGTGGTCCTTTCTGATTGTCTTTCGGGTAGCTCAGCTAGTTCTGCTTCATCTCCATCATAATAGTAGGAGTCATCTGTGTCATTAATGTGTGACTCATCTGTGATTTCGATAATTGATTCTTCACTTTCATCTGCGTTGGCTTGTCCTTCTTCTTGTTCTGATTCCATCTCTGTATGATCTTCGGATTCCTTGCTCGGTGATACATCAACTTCATTTTCTTTATATTGACTTTCTTGTTTTTTCTTTTGTGTATCTTCATTGCGATTCTCTAAGGGCTTTGGTTCAATAGAGAGTTTTTTTGACTTTTGAAATGTATTTATAAATATCACATCTCTGCTGACTTTTATTTGGTTTGTCTTCATGTCTAGCATCCGATATCCTTTGCATTCTTCGGAGTACCCTACAAATGTTAGTGGTACAGCCTTTTGATCCAATTTTTTTCTTTTTTCTTTTGGAATGTGCACATATCCAAGACTGCCAAATATTTGTAAGTTTTGTACATCTGCCTTCACTCCGTTCCAGAGCTCGTATGGTGTCTTTTCCACTGCGTTGGATGGTAGGAGGTTCTGGAGGTAGTTCGCCGTGTTTACCGCCTCCGCCCAATATTTCTTCTCCATGTTTGCATCAAATAACATCGTGTTTGCACTTTCCATAAGTGATCTGTTTTTTCTTTCGGCAACCCCATTTTGCTGAGGGGTGTAAGGAATTGTATATTGAGCCTTTATTCCTTCATTTACGTAAATTTGTTTCAAATAGTTATTTATGTATTCTTTTCCATTATCTGACCTGATAATCTTTGGTTTCTTTCCGTGCTTATTTGATACGTATTGGATATATTCTTTAATATATTTTGCTGCCTCAGACTTATGTTCGAGAAAATAGACCACCGTGTATCTGCTATAATCATCGATCATAGTCATAAAATATCTTTTTCCTCCTGGTGTATTTGTCTGCATCGGTCCATTTAGGTCCGTGTGAACTAAGTCTAATACTGAGTATGTTTTACTTTTTGACTCTTGTGGAAATGGTTTTCTTGATAATTTACCTTTAATACAGTCTTCACATACCTCTTTAATTCCACAGTCCTTTATCTGAATTCCAGTGACTAGTTTTTTGTCTTGAAGTTTCTTTATTGCAGCTGGATGGCGATGCCCTAATCGTTTATGCCAAGTGTGTTGGCAGTTTTCTGTATGTTGAGCTTCTGTTGCTGCCATTGCTTTATGTGGTGTCTTCAATGCATAGAGGTTTGAGGAAGTTTCCGCTACTGCAATGTTGATACCATCCTTTGCAATTTCACATTGGTCCTTATTAAAATTTACTGTATATCCTTTGTCTGTCAATCGCTTCACTGAAATTAAGCTTTCCTCAAGGTCCGGTACATGTAGAACCTCATCCAATGTGACTGTGACCTCCTCATTTCTTTTATTGACACATTTGATTTTTCCTGAGCCTATTCCGTGTACTTTCGCAGCTGCTCCAGTTGCTAGAGTTACATCAGTCAAAGTTTTTTGTTGAAGCTCAGAAAAAAAATATCTATCATTTGTCATGTGGCTTGTCGCCCCAGAATCTACATACCAAGTGTTCACTGTTTTTCCTTGGTGTGTGCTGAAACAGAGGTTTGCTGCATTGTCTTCACTTACTTGATTCACTCTTTCTTTCTTTTCTTTCCATTTTAGGTATTTCCTGCATTCTCTTTTTTGATGTCCTGGCTTCTTGCAGAAAAAACATCCTTGTTCTTCACTCGTATCATTACTTGTCGGCTGTCTTCTGTAAACCTTTAACGCTGTATCTCCATTGCCATCTACTCCCTTGCGTCTCCTGTACTCGTCAATCAGTTTACCCTTGACCAGGCTGATTGTGAGTTCATTTTCCGGTCGACTTTCCAGGGCAGTTATGAGAATCCCGTAGGATTCAGGAAGACTGCTAAGCATCATTGCGACGACCATGTGGTCCTTCATTTCTTCACCTAAGGCTGTTAATTTATCTACCAAATTTTCCATTTCATTGATATGTTTTTCCATATCTCCTGACTCAGAGAGTTTTAATCCGCATATTTGTCTTAACAAGTATATTTTACTAGTGAGAGTTGACTTCTCATGGTAAGCTTTTAATGAATCCCATACCTCCTTTGCTGTATTTTTCTTCTTTATATGTATGATCTGTGAATCTTCTACGAACAATCCAAGGATAGCTCGCGCCTTATCGTCCTTAAGTTGCCATGCTCTACCTTCTGAATCACCTGTTGGTTTCATCGTCGTAACTTGGCTCCATAGTTCTTCCTTGATTAGCAATAGCTCCATCTTGAATTTCCATATTCCGTAATTTTCATTGTTTAGTTTTGTAACCGTAACTTTCGGCGTTTCTGCCATCCTTAACCTCAAAATTAAACTTGGTCTTTAATTGCTTTAATTTTGGTTGTTCTGCTTGCCCTGGGCCCATAACCTGTTGGATTTTATTCCTTATTCCTATTAGGAAAGGGTAATTGCGTTTAAGCCAAAAAACAACACACTTTAGTGAATGGAAATTATTTAATAATATCTTTTGAGAAATTGCTACACTTGAGTTTTCCATGCGGTTGCATGCCTTAGTTTTTGTGGTAGATGAAGGAGTAGTAGGGAAGTGGTGAAGCTGTGTGTGTGTGTGTGGTTTGTCTCAGCTCTGTGTGATGTCGCTACTTGACTAGTGTTGATCTATTTCAACATTCTTCTCTTTGAGATACAGCAGTTGTTTTCTTCTCGTACAATGTTTTTTGTTCTGCATAGTCTTCCCGTCTTTTTTTGTTTATTAGGTCCTTGTGGCTTCGCCTCTTTTTGTTGTTGCTGCATTTTGCTATTGCTACGTTTCCTATTTTTCGGCATTGTTATTTATTGGACTACCTGTATTAAATACTACTCAATTTATACTTAGGATTTGTCTATTTATTGTATATTGTGTATTGTGTTTATTGTATATTCTGACTTTCTTGTATTTATGAATTAATAATTGTTATTGAGTGTACTCACATATGAATTTTTTCGGGTCTTCTGATTCAACTGTTGCGTGAATTATATTTCATACACAATTATACAATAAAATTTTCCATGCACGTATTTGGAAAATCAAAGAAATCCACTATTTTTATTGTCGTAATCGTACGTCGATTTTACAATCTTTAATACTGTTTGAGAAACGATGTGTGAAAATTACTTTTTTCCGGCACTGCAGTACGCTGACACGAATAACCTCGAACTTGTCGATTAAGAACAATTGCGTACTAACAATGATATAGAATTATTGATATTATTGTTACAGTAAAGAAAATGAATAAATTCGCGTGTCTGTGTGAATTCGAACGATGTTCAAATGCACTGAAATAACACTAACTTGTTAAATAATTGCAATATTTATCTTCCGATATGCGCTTTGCAATATCTCCAAGTGGAATGGAAGTTCTACTTCTTATTCAGAGACTTTTCTAAATGACGTTCCTAAAGTCATCTATTTGAGTTGATCTCATCTGTATTGTACTTGTTATTTCTGAAATTTGTCAATAGAGTGCAGTCTTATTGACGCGTATTTTATGTGGACAATTTATTCATCACATGTTTCAATTTAATTACTCGTTGTTCTATTTTTTCGATGATTGCTTCTTAATTAATTCACTGAGTCGTCCTCTCAATATAATTCTGTTGTAATAATAATTGCAATACGTAAATAGATGGATAATTTTGGTTGAACTGAATTTGTCCAGTCAGTGCTAACAGGACATCGCCATCTGGACAAATTTTTATGCAGTTGGACAATTTATTTCAAATTGTTTGGTTGTATGTGTGAGTATGTGATCTTGTCAATTTATATGCTACTAGATCAACGGTTTCAACCCTCCATTCTGCATTCGAATCTCGAAGCGTCACGATGGGTAAGTATACATACACGTTTTCATATATTGTGTTAGGGTCTGTTTTGTTGTAATTGTGTATTCCATAATATTTTTCAAACAAATGGAGTATTCTGATTCAGCTATCATTCGAGTATTGTATACACATGTGAACAATGGGTTGAGTGATAGAAAGATGCGTGTTCTAATTTTTTACGGCCAGTTACTCTATTCTGTATTATCACGTGTTTGGTTAATTGTTTCAAGCTGACATGGTTTAATTTTGTCAATTGTCTTTAATGAGTGGCATTGCTCATACGTTATCTTTATTTTATTCATTTTGAAGAAATTGTAGGATCTAAAGTAGGGCTGTGTTCTAAGCTAACTGCTAAAAGCCCACTTATGGATACCATTTTGTATTACGATTTTATTGAATTTAATCAAATTCAGAATTGAGAATGTAAGCTGATTCAATTTTGGAATTCTATTTTTCTGATTAGCTTGATTCTCTGCATAGCCGAAAATTTTGTTTGATTTTGTTGTTTTGGAGTTTTGGAGCAAGCCTTAGATGTTTGTGATGCGTTCATAATTATTCAATTGAATCATTATCCTCTCGAATTGTTCTGTCTTTAATATCAACGGTGGGTGTGATATGGTATATTTACTAAAAATTTGTTTTATTTGGTTTATAGTAAATGAGGACATAATTCCCATGGAGAGTGGCGAGGGTGGCAGTGAGGGGCCACCCTTATTAAATACGATTATGGCTTGCGTTAAATGAGAAGGAAAATATGAAGCAGATGGATTCTACAAAGCCAGACGTATTCGGGTGGGCCATTTGGAATGGATGTATTTTGTTGGACAGTTTAGAACAGACATATCCTAATAGACTCTATCGGCTGTGTAGTGTGTATAGATGACTGCACATATTTGCTGTAATGTTTTTTGTGCCCGTTTTATTTGACTTAGATTGTCTGGTAAAATACATTCGTTCTAAGCGGACCATTTAAATATGTCTGTTTCCTTAGGTTCTGGCGAAGTAGTTCTTAGATCAAACAGGATTTTATCCATGAAGTTTTTTTTTCAATTTTTCTAATTGAGCTTATAATCAATTGTGTGCAATACTTTTTTTGAATTTTTGTTTCTTAAGAAATTAACATTTCTCAAACCACTTGTTGAGGTATTCATCTAACCATAAAAATCTTGTCGTAAACGATACTAATAGTTGATATTTTAATTTACAGATCAGAGACTTGTGTATGATTCTAGGGCGGTACATGGGGCAGCAGTACCATATACCGGCCCCAGATTCAGAGGCCGGAGAAGGAGGGAGTGGAAGAGATAGATAGATAGATAGATAGATAGAATATTTATTGAGCGCTCTGGGACGGATCCCCTCAAGCGCTGGCACTTTGGATTACAGTTTCGCAAAAATTTCACATTTGCCTGTGATACATTGTACTTAAGGTATCATAATCTTGCTAGTTCTTATACAACTAAATGATTAATCTAATATATTATACTATAAATTTGATATATACTATGATATGGTAATTATATAATTTTGGTTTTGACTAGTCCTACTCATAACGTTAAATCTAAGACTAGTTCGCCCTTATTTATTTATTTGTGTGATTTCGTGTGTGTAGGTACAAGAGTGTATGTGTGTCGTGTCTGTCGGCCTATATAAGTATGTGTCTGTTCGTGGCTGAGTGGGGTGGGTTAGATATGCCATGGAGGCCCACTCCGCGAGTCCCGGCATTTGCCCTTCGTCCACAGGGAAAACCATGGCCCAAATAACCTAAGGAAGGACTCAGTCTAGGTGACTAGATTAAAGGACACTAGCTTGTGTCTGACTAGATAGTAAGTGATTGAACAGGTGATATTTGAAAGTGACTAGAGTTTTACAGTTACGGATGCCAAGCGGTATGTTGTTCCAGTATGCAGCGCCTCCATGTGTGAATGAGTTTTTGAAATATTGAGTCCTACACGGTTTGATAGCTAGATTTTCGGATGGTGCTCTCGTGCTTCTAATCCCTACTTCTGTTTTATGCTTGAATTTACTTTTCAGGTACAGTGGTTCCTGAGTCTTCAATACATTGTACATCATACAGCCTAGTAGATATTCTTTTCTAGCGTTGACTTTCAACCACCCCATCATTGTAAAGTAGGGGGTGATATGTTCGTCCCTACGGATATTATAGATAAACCTAACGCATGAATTCAGGGCTCTTTGCAGCGAGAGCGTCAGTTCGTCAGTCAGGTCGAGGTGTATGATGCAGCAGTAATCGATCAGAGGAAAAACCAGAGTTGATATTAGCTGTATGCGTAACTGTTCGGGCAATAGTTTGCGGCGAAGGCGTAGTTGACACGCGATGCTGTATATTCTTTTAGTAACGTTATTTATGTGAGGCCTCCAGGTGAGGTCGCTCGTCAGCGTGACTCCCAGTATGTATAGATTGGATGAATATTCAATCCCTGTTTCCCGTACTTGAATCCGCGGCATCGTTCTGAGATTGAGAGAATTTATGTACCTGGTGGTCCCAACCAATATCACTCTAGTTTTACCGCTGTTCAATTGTAGCCCATTGTCGTCTGCCCATCCGCAGACCGCATCGACGTCTCTGTTGGCCCTCTCAATTCCACTGAGGATGTTGGCTGGTTCACACTCGATCATCAGCTGGAGGTCATCGGCGTAGAAGTTGTAGCTACAGTTACATAAGATATTGCGAAGATCTGAAACATAAATGATAAAGAGCAAGGGTCCCAGAACCGATCCCTGGGGCACGCCCAGCGTCTTATTGACCCATTCAGATAATGCCCCGTTTGTTCCCCTGACAGCCTGCCGTCTCTTGGTGAGATACGAATGAAGAAATTTTAGGACCAGTGGTGAGAAGTTCAATTTCCTCAACTTTGTGAGAAGTATGGAATGATTGACCTTGTCGAAAGCTTTGGAAAAATCAAATGAGACCATAATGACAACCTTTCTTTTGTCTATCGCCTGGCGGCAGTAGTCTACGACCCTGATAAGCGCAGTATGAGTACTGTGTCCCTTCCTGTAGGCCGATTGGAATGGGTCATACAGGTTTCGTTCCTCAAGGTAGTCAGAGATTTGGTCTGCTACCAGCCTCTCGAGACACTTAGAGAGTGCGCATAGAATAGAGATAGGTCTGTAGTCGTTGCATGACATTGGAGACTTTTTTTTGGGAAGAGGCACAATGACAGAATCTTTCCATAAAGAAGGGAACACCCCGTGTGAAAGCGAGAAATGGAACAGGTGCTCTATGATGGGTAGGAGAACCGGAAGACTTTTCCTAAACACATCAATTGGAATACCGTCTATCCCAATCGCGTTCGATTTGGTGTGGAAGACGGCTTTGAGGACCTTTTCGGTTATGAAGTTACAGAAATGGAACTTATTATCATCGAATGGTTCCTCTAGTGCTTGACTGAGGGTTTCAGGCGCCAGTTGTCGACCGTAGCCCACCTGTATAGAATCGGAAGACGCGAAGTGTTTGTTCAATTCAGAGATCGAGAAATGTAAGTTACGCGCCGAAGATTTCGATTTGACGAGTCCTAGCCTCCTGAGCTGTGACCATACCTCTGATGAAGATTTCGAGGTGCTGAGAGTCATGGTGTAAAATTCATTTCTAGCACTATCGATTTTGGTCCTGACCAGGTTCCGAAGACGTTTGAACCTGTCGTGCAGTGTCAGGCATCTCTTTCTTCTCCAGGCTCTACGTGCCTGGTTGCGCTCGTTCATGAGAGCTCTAATTTCTGCTGTCAGCCAAGGCGCAGGAGCCCTATTTGATTTAGTCTTGGCACTAACTAGGGGTGCGTGCCTATCCAGGCAGGCAGTCACGGTGGTGTTCATGTACTCAACTTTCGAGTCAATGTCATCGCTACAGAAGAAAGGTTTCCAATCAACTCTACACAGATCTCCTAGGAAGTTGTCTATTGAGAAGTTTTTGAAATCTCTGTATGAGATTTCTCTTGCTTCCGTTTCTACTCCTATATCCAGTACGATATAAATGAGATCATGCGCTGAAAGAAATGATACGTCCAATTGCCCTGCTGTTACTAATTCGTCAGGATCGTCAATAATACAGTGGTCTATCCACGTCGCACTGTTCTTGAGATTGTGCGTCGGCTCGAACGGGACTAGATGAAGATTAGAACTATTTACAAAATTCCATAAACGGTCACGCATTTTATCGCTGTCGTATGCCTCTGGCCTGAGGTCGAGGTTGAGATCACCAATTACAACATGTTTGGAGTAATGCACGAAGAGTTGCAGAAAGGAGTTCTCGAAATCACTCAAATAAGCCGTGTCCGGGGGGCGGTACACTACGCTTAGCATTAGCTTCTCTGTCCGAGAGACCGCGATCTCCGCGGTGATGAACTCTGGTTTACGACAGTATTCTCCCCCTGAGTCCTGAAGTATTCACGTCCGAAGATTACACTTTATATAGAAGCCTACGCCTCCACCCTTCTTGCCTGTTCTGTCACATCTGTATAGATTGTATCCCTCCAGATCAATAAAACTATCTGTTATGTTAGGAGTGAGCCAGGTCTCGGACATGCAGATTATGTGATAATCAGAGCCGGTAAAGTATTGTCTAAATTCAACGGAGTGATTAGCAGCTAAAAGGTTTTGGCAGTTGACATGACAGATTTTAAGATGTTCGACATTAGAACCAGATTCAGTATTACTAGCCATAGTGTGTTCCACTGATCTTGTCCTTAAGTTTGTTTATTAATAATGGGCACTTCTTGCCGTCCAGAGCAGAGTGCTTGTCATTTGCATGTTTTGCCCTACAGCAGCTGTAGCATTTTGGGCACCCATTGTCACTATTTTTAACAGGGCAGGTTCTCGTTTCGTGATCTCCTGCGCAATGGCTACAGCGAGCCTGTGCCTTACAGTCTTTCGCGATGTGCCCAAAAGCTAGGCATTTGAAGCACTGGAGTATCTTGACATGATTATCAAATCTGCACGCCGAGTGACCTATATAGATACGGCTCTCATCCTTGAGAGAAGACCAAGTACCGTGAGATACCTCTACTACGCAGCTGGTGTAGGCCCTATTTTCTTTAGGAGGATAGACGTACACGACTCTAAGTGCCTCATCATTTTCGCCATTTAAGTTCAGTGCAATGAAATCTGACCTAATATCGTCCCTGCTCAAGGCGACTGGAACGCCATGATGAATTAGCCTAGGATTGCACTTGGCATCTTCTTTTAACTCCAACCCGGCTTCAGCGAGGGACGGAAGGGTATTCACCTTATCCAGGTCTACCGACCTCGTCTCTATCCTGACGCAAGATTTCCCTGCACTTCTGATATTTTCTATTCTTAGCCGCATTTGTGATGCTCTTAGAGCTCCTATTGCCGCATCTCGAGCCTTTTCGTAATTAGGATATTTATCTACCGACCCGGCGTTGGGGGCTAACACAAATGTTTGAGTGTTCTGAACTCTGACTGTAGGCCCTTTCGGCACTTGGATTTTAGAGCCAGATGATTTAGCGGCCTCTGCATATGTCCCGGTTCCTCCCGACTTGCCAGCAGTCGCCTCAGGTAAATGTCCCTTCACGATAGCTGTCAGATCAGGAAGACTCTTCTCAATCATCGCCGGCATGTTTCGCTTGATGCTAGTACTGACCGATTCCACACAAGACTTTGTGACAGCTTCGCATGCTTTGAGGACAGCACGCTTAACCTCGTCTGCTGTCCCTGACGCCGCGGCTAGTTTGGCATAGGCCGAAGATACAATACTAAAGGCAGTTTGATAGTCCGTCGCTACCTGACTGAGAGCCTGCTTGTCATCTGATGATAATTTCGCTGTTTTAATCAGCCGTGCGAGAGTACCGTCATGTATGCTGAGTTGTGCGCGCAGCTCTCTAAACTTATTGTACGTGAGATGCTGTTCGCCATCTGATTTCAGAGGACTAGAAAAACGGGAATCATCAAAATCAAGCTCTGATCCTGTTCCGCCTTGCCGAGGTGAACCCCTAAAAGTCGAGCAACCCGCGTTGCTGGCATTAGTGGCAGTGTTTGAGCGCGTCGCTCGTTTATCCGACATCTTTCTATCGCCTTATCGACCCCGAAGGGTATGCTAATACCGAGCTGTCAACAGATGACAACAGCTCATAAACACGTCGATATAACAGAAGACTTATCGATCGATTGATCGATAATTAGAGGAAAGCGGCAGATGTCGCCAGCAGGCGCCAAACTGCGAAGACACTGACGTTATGTGATTACTGACCAGTCACCGTATTTTGAGGTTGGGCACGAGAGTCGAAAGAGAAACCAAGAATAATGAGAAAATTAAGGCAGGAAGGCACCTACCTTCATATCTGCGAAGAGCTGCAGCTTAGTAGATGCTGATTTGATAGTTCGTTGAAGATTTTCGATTCTTTAACATCAGAAAACACACCAAAAAGGACCCCTCTCTCTGAAGACACCTCAATCCCGGAAAGAGAGCGAGAGAAAGAGAAAGAGGAAGAGGAAGAGGAAGAGGAAGAGAAAGAGGAAGCGGAAGAGGAAGACGAAGCGAAAGCGAAAGTGGAAGTGATCGAGAAGAGAGACAAACAGATGGAGAGACAGAAAGAGATAGACAAGAAAGCAGAAAAGACAATAATAAAAATAAAAATAAAAATAGAGATGAAAAGAGAGGAGGAAAAGTAAAAGGTGGAGGAGTAAGAGGAGGAGGGGTCAAAGGAGGAGGAGGAAAAAGCAGAGGTGGTGGAAATGGACAAGGGCGATATGTTGGAGGTGGTGGAGGTGAACGAGGGAGATATGGTGGAGGTGGACGAGGGAGATATGGTGGAGGCGGACGAGAAAGATATGGTGGAGGCGGACAAGGAAGATGTGGAGGAGTAGGACGAGGAGCAGGAGGAAGAGGGGGATTTAGCGGGCAAGGATAAGGAAGGGGTGGATATAATTGGCGGGGTCAAGAAATGGGGGTGGTTAACTGGCGGGGAAGAAGAACAGGGAGATGGGGACGAGGGAGATGGGGACGAGGGCGAGGGGGACAAGGGGGCGGAGGTAGAGGACGACGAGGCTCCCTGCAATTTTATTTTTAATGATATGTGTCAATAAACCTTTTTTCTCATAGTCTAATGTGTACGATTCATTCTTACCTTCTTTCTCATCAACTGGGTGCTGGTGTATTAGATAATAATTTCAATATCTTTTCATTTGGATTCCTTTTTTACTTTTGTTTATTCCTGTTTCTTTGTGATTGCAATTATGTATATGGTCTGGAGTTTTGTCTTTACTTGACCTACATGGGATACGAATATGCTAATGAACTAGTTTGGTAATCGAGTCTAGTTACCTACATCATAAAGTTTATTTTGAAGCTTGTTCTACAGTTCGTTTCTCAATTTTTTTCCATTAACAATGGTTTTTTTTTTCATGGATAATGACCTAGTGAATGACTTCTGACGTATATATTATTTTATATACATAGTTGGATGCAGGCAATTACCATGCATATCGTGGATAATTTGACTAGGCTAAATTGTATATCTTCTTTGTGTTAAATTCTTCTTTTATTATTTCACAATTCCTATCTCCAGATATTTATTATATGATTGAATTAGAATTCAGTTTATAATGTTACATGGTCATTTAATACATTAAAATTCAATTCAATACTATTTACTTTGATTCTGGAGTGGTGATCCAGTTACTCTAAATTTGCATTTATTTTTCAAGGGTTTGTGTGTGGGTATTATTTCCACAGTAAATTATCCAACGTGGCATTGACATGTCACCAGTGAATATATAGTTTGTCATCAATTACTAATCTTAATGAATCCATTGTTTCGTAAAACAGATTTTGTTTTCAATCTTAGAATGTTCCAAGATTGCTACTTTCAAGTTTGTGCACTCCGAATGTTCATAATTCGTTGTATTGTGAAGTTGTTACAAAATCTACGCCTAGCATCAAACTATCAAGGGATTTATACACAGTGTTACTCGTGAATATATGCATAAATATAGTAGTTTATTAATCATCTATTATACACGTAATGTATAGTTTTAGTTTGGAAAGCATTACCCAATAAACACAAAAGCCGATAAACGTATAAAAATAGGAAGAATGTCCCCCCGGAAGAACGTATATTTCACGTATAAAGACGTATATGTACGTATTGTAACATTGCATGTTACGACGGGCTCCTCACCCCTTTAACGACCTAAGCGGAGTGTATGAAGATGAGAGAAAGAGTAGATAGACCCCGAGGTCCGATAGAAATTCCGAGAGGCGACCGTGACCGACTAAAGACTGTTGAGCGTATTATTTATTCTTTTGTTTTGTTTTACGACTTTTCTCTAACATGTGGTAGACGAGGCCCAGCCGACGGCTAAGAGACTGGGACAGAGACACACCACTAACGACGCAAGACGTTACATTATCGCTTGTTTGGATCCCACTCGACGAACGCCACACAAAAGCTTCGGAGGATAGTGATGGCCACGCTACCTCCTGCTATTAATCTAGAGGACACGGGGGAGTGCCAAGGGCATTCCACAACGAGGGATATCGGTGGTGGAAGAGATTCCCGCCACCAAGAAGAGCCTGCGACCCGTGAGCCTCCGACGTAGCGAGCTAACATCATCGTGGCGAACTTTGAATTACGCGCGTGGCGACCACCGATCGCCATGCTTAAGGGATCCTTCGGTCGATAAAACAATCGATATTTGGCCGTAACACGAGGGCGCTGATTACCGGCGCCATGCGGTCTAGTCACTCTGCATTAGACTAGTGTCCCGAGCACTCGTGCAATTTTGGCTCTTCTTTTGCGTCGACTGTATTGAGTTAGCGAAGTAATATTTTTTTTTACCTTTGCGTCCGAGCCCCGTGGGCTTACTAGAGTTTGTTTTTTTTGTTTTCTTGTGTGAGTGTGTATCCCCCCGAGGAACCTTGCCTCGTGGGATCGAGGGATGGATTTTGAGCGCGAGAGGATTTTGTTCCTCGCGTGGCTGGAAGGCGGTAAGCGTTAGCCATTCTTACCCATGCTAATTTGAATTCGGCAACGGCCGTCAGCCATATTGCCTTTGAGCAGCCACGAGGCTAATTAATATTCTTGGAATCGAATTAATCCGATCTCCGAAGGGTAGGCCGTCACCAGTGTCCCCATGCATTAGAGTTTATCGTTCGGGTCTTCATTTTATAGAGAAATATTGAATATTTTATAGTCTGTTAAGTTCGGGTGTGTTACCTGTCGCACACGAGTGCGACAGAGATAGCCCTAGTCAGTCACTGTCGCTCTCTCTTCCTCCTGTAGGGAGAGACACCGCTAGTTAGTGTTTAGATTTCGAGTCTTTGTTTTTCGGGTTCGAGTCAACAAAGAATTCCAATTAAATAATTATCGCGTTATTCGCAGAGTTAGGTTAAGTTAGTCTAAGTGAGATCTGTAAATATTACTTCGTAGATCAATTTCATTTTTATAGTCGTTATTAAGAGCCGAAGGCTCACTCATTGTAAATATTCGCCTGTTAATTAGTTGTAAGTTCTTCTCGTGGAACCTATTTAGTGTTTTAACTGAGATATTGTCCCACGAGGACCTAGTTTGTCGAGTTAGTTAATTTTTGCATGATTTTTTCCTTGTTATTGCTGTCCTACGTGGAAGCTAGTAGTGTATTATTTATTGTAAAACTCGTCAAACGTGGCCAGGTCGCGTATACACGACCCGAGGCCGTTCTTTATACGAGGGCATTTATTCCCGATTGTTAAAATTATTATTTCTATTTCTTTTCTATTTTTTTTATTGAATAAATTCTATTTTTCTGTTATTACATTCAATCGCTCGAGTCGTTATTTAACGTCCCGCTAATCCTTCATTTAATCCTGACCCCTCTCCGCGGTACTGTAGCTAGCCGACGGTTATTATTTTGTTTAGATTTTTGAAATCGGCGGTTATCCGCCTGGCGCCCAACTTTTGCTATTTCTTTGTTTTCTTTTGGCCAATTGTCGAGTGGATCACTAATATTTCAATATATACTATACTTTCCTATTTTTTAGAGTTTTTTACAGGTAAAGAATTTCGCACACTGAGTTGAACAAAATAGTATACGACATGTGTGTACCTACTTATATCGTACTGTACTATTATAACACTTCTAATGATCAGCAATTTCAAATATATCAGTCTGTTTGATAATTAGTTTGTGGTGCTGATGTATAAGTAGGTGAAGTTAGTGATTGGTAGGCTGGTCGAAGTTGGTTCATTTGAAGAAGATACGTAGAGTGTTATAACTTTGGAGCAGCTGTGGGCTACTTCTGTTATGGGACATCGTCTTGCCGAAATGTTATGCTCTTCTGTTCCGATGGATCAATAATGGGATAGGAGTGGTCCAGGTGACTGTGAAAGATATAAAATAACAAAGAATTGAAGGAGAGATTTTAGTATATTAGTACTAATTTTCCTAGGATTGTTATCATTTCGGAGCCATGAACTGTGGGCTACCTTTGTCTTGGGACGCTGTTTTGCCGAAGTGTTAAGTGTTATGTTCGTCTATCTCAACGGATTGATAATCGGAACCTTCGCTCGGGACGTTGTTTTGTCAAAGCATTATTTCCGACTATTTCAATGGATCGATGATCGGATAGGAAAAGGCCCGGTGACTGTGAAACATAGCAAATCATGAAGGATTCATTCAATGAGAGGTTTCGTATCACTACTAATTTTCCTAACATTGTTATTACGTTGGAGCTATGAGTTGTAGGCTACCTACGTTTTGGGACGATGTTTCGCCGAAATGTTATCTTCATCTATTTCAACTGATTGGTGATCGCAACCTTTTTTTTAGGACGTCGTTTTGTCAAAGCATTATCTTCGACTATTTCAATTGATCGATGATAGGATAGGAAAAGGCCAGGTGACTGTGAAACATAGTAAATGACAAAGGATTGAATGAGATGTTTCCTATCACTACTAATTTTCCTAACATTCTTATTACTTTGGAGCTATGAATTGTAGGCTACCTTCGTTGAACAGGTGAAGCAGGTTAACGCAAAGATGGCATGGGCGCTGAAAGTTAACGTCGATGGTATGTTAACGCCAAGAGATCCAGAAGTGCATCGCAAGTGATGGTAGGAAACATACGAATCAATAAACGAATAACGAGTCATGAATTTAGTGGAAATAAAGAAGTTGAGGCTGGTCTATTCATTTATTATATGTAAGATCTAGTAGAAATCAATGTACGTACATACCGTTTAATGTAAGTTATCATAACCTTCTTTTCACCTGCTTCGTTTTGAAGTGAAATAATATTTTGCCAGGTTCGTTGGTTTATTCTTTATCTATATTTGAATCTAGCTTAGAGGATCTGTTCCGTGCAATTACAACAGGCCATCATGCAGATTTATCAAATAATACCGGTCATCGGCGTGAAACCACGGACGTCGCACTATTTCACTGTGATTATTGTTCACTGATTCACTGCATCACTGATTAACTGATATAAAACCATTAGCATGACCGACAACACCTTATATAATTATATAACATAAATATATAACCATATAATATGATTATATATAAATTGTGAATAATCCAACTGTCAATAGCGCGATCCGACAGCTGTCCGACGGCCATTTTGATTTCGTCGATCCTCTGTAGCTCACTTAGTAACTTCATTACCACATATCGACCGAGTGCGGATTCAGATTAATGCCAAAATCAATAGGGAGCGAGATTTCAATGGCTTGTACCCACGTTTCAAATTTCAAGTCGATCCGTTTCACCGTTCGTTCAGAAACGTGAGGACAAGCAAGCGTCTAGCGAAAATTTGACCGGGAAGAAGAAGAAGAAGAAGAAGAAGATGCTTTTTCATCAACTTTCGTGACTGATATATCAGAAACTAGTTTATCGATTCCGATCAAATTCATACAGCGAAGTCGTGTGGTGGGGGAATATCTGTTCTGTAAATTTGATCGAAAAATATTAACGCGTTCCGAAGTTATGACCTCGTGTTTACAGGTATAAAGAGTTCCCCCGAGAAAATAGAGTCCCGGCTAGCGCTCGCCTCCCTACGGGTACCTATACGGGTATATATTCGGGTACGGGTACTTGGCGGCGATTCGCTGCCGCGAATCTTGATTTCTGAAGTGATTACCTTTGGTAAATCCGGAAATATACCGTTTAATTTCGGTATATGAACCTTCTTACAACCTTGCGCAAAAGTTGTCAGGGCCAGTTTTTGCTCAGCGTAGTCAGATTCTACCTCGCAATGAATATTTGTACATTGAATATAGTCATTATTGTACATCAGATTGATGAAATTTGTCGTCCCAGGTATAGAGAATCACTTTTTTCTGCGTATATTAACACATCGCTTCTTATTGTTCATTACTCGTACAGCATTTATTTGGTTAATTTGAAGACTTTTTCCTTTCTGTTTCCTACTTGAAAGATGTTGTATACATGGTCAGTATCAATAGTGCCACCGGCAGCTCAGAAATCCTGTGAATTGCAACTTGTTGATTATTTCACCACGATACTATACAGGGTGATTCAGAATCCGTAACGAATCTCTCGTGAGGTTAATCCTGGTCGAAATGGGGATCGAAAGTTCCTCAGCCATTTTTCCGAAAAACGATTTTTTTCACACATGAACGCAAAGGCTGATTTTGCTCTCTGTTTTCGGGGAGCGAAAAGCGGTTTTGCCGCTCGAAAAGTCTTTGCTCCCCGAAAGTATTTGCTCCCGGCTTTTCATCCCTGAAAATCTTTGCTCCCTAGAGACGTTGTCTTTGCTCCCCGATATGAAGTTGGACTAGATTTATCAATCCTTTTTTTTCCTTCATGAAAAGAACATACGACGGTGGTACCAACTTCATACCTATGCTACTGTTTTGTTTGAAGTAGCAACCAAATAAATAAATCATAACTTTAATTGATTTATTGAAAATTAATCGGTAAAACCGATTTTTCCTTGAACAGATAGCAAAATCGGCCTCCGCTCATGTGTAAAAAAAATATCGTGTGTATCACGGGAGCAACGTCTTCGCTTCCCTCGGTCTAGTTTGCCGCCCTCGCTTTCGCTCGTCTCGGCGAGCCTTCGGCTCGCCGAGTCCTCGCTCTCGCTCGCGCAGCAAGCTATACACTCGGGGAGCGAAGACGTTGTCTGCTCCCTTGATGCACAATATACTATTTTTCCCTGGATATTTTTTTTTCCGACAAACGATTTTTTTCAACAATTTTTGTTTTTTTTTTGTTTTTTTATCATATGTCACTTTCTAAGAATCCCTAATAATGCCGATGAGTTTTTTTTTAATATTAGAGAGATTTTTCGATGAAAGTTGGTTGAAAGTGTTACGTCTTTATTTGGGGTCTTGTCCCCTGTTTTGCATATCAGAATATAACTGAGGGATTTGTTGATGGTTAGAACAAAAGTAACTTGGTTAACCAACTAATATTTATTAATAAGTAACGTAGGTGGAATAGATAAAGTAAATTTTGGAGTCCCTTGTTGTCAGTAAAGAGGATCGTTGAAAGGTAAAGAATGTGTGATGTAATGGAAAGTAGAAGTGAAGGAGATTGGAGGTTGACTGGGAAGTGAGTTCGCTATTAGAATCAGTGTTGCCACCCTGAACAATTCGAATTTCTCTAGATGGCGCTGTGAAATTTCTTCATTTTTTCTTTAGATGACTAAATACGTATGGGTACTGCGAGAGTAGGTATATATAAAGCCCGGTTTACAATAGCCGTAACCGTATCCGTATCCGTAACACCGATACAACACATGCTTACACCGATGAACAAACACATGAACATTCTTTCCATGTGTTGTGTCAGTGTTACGGATACGGATATGGTTACGGCTATTGTAAACCAGGCTTAATAGATGATAAGCCATAGGTTCAAAAAAAAAAAAAAAGAGTAGGTATATAAGTTTGATTACATGGTAAGATAAGATATTGGGTAAGTATTAAATTTTAATTCGACATAGTTTATTTATTTATATTTTTCTTTGGTAACATATCTTTGCTTGAAACGATGTCACATACATTTAAAAATGAAACTTTCAGTTAACAATCTAACAATATTATTAATTATATTACTTTTGATTATCCATTAGTAATAACTAGTTAACATAACTATACCTCTTCCATGACTTTGTCAAACACTCTTAAAATTATGTTTATCAATCACATTTGGTGCGCTGTTATTGCTATAATTTAACACTTACAATTTTACAATACATCAATACATGAATGTTAGGAACATTTGTTTCTTTAGTATTCAGTCTTATAATAAAAAGCTATAAAGTACTAAAGCTATATCGTCGGTACTCTGACGTAACCTCGTATCTCAGAAAACACTGGTTTACAGAAGAGACCAAAAACATTTTATTGAAATAAACCAAATTGAAAACTTCTCATTATTTGTTGCCAATTTGAAAGTTTCATCGTTTTTACATAGATGGGAATGATAGTTATACTATAGAAAATATTTTAAGTCTAGTTTTTTAATAAATTTCTAAGACGCGAGTGAACTGTCAAAAATCGAGTTACGAGGTTACGTCAGAGTACCGACGATATGTAGTACATTCGTAATCTGGAGATTCAATCTCAGTGGCCGTCACAGTAGTACGTGTGTTTTGTGGGCTAATCTTTCTTCTCATACATGAGATCATTGAACTTTGCTATCAGGTCATTAGGTATGGGCACATCATAGCAATTATGTGTTCGTAGGAGAGATTTAGTATGTAGTACACCTGTCAATGATTGGGTGCCTAATCGATTTCTTGTACGCGTTTTATTAAGATTGATCTGGGAAAACCATCTCTCTACTGCTGCACTGGAGTGCGGCAGACAGTACAGCATTATCACAAAATCAGATATCCTCTTGAATTTAAATGTACCATCACCTTGTTTTATTTGAGATATATGGACCCAAAATTCAATGCTGGACTGCCAAATAAAATCTGGTTTGAAATTTCTAAGCTGTCGCCATTCTGCATCAATGTCATTTAAATGTTCTTCGAGTACCAGATTAGGAAACTTTGACGCAAGAGCAGCTATGGAACTATGTTTCTGAATCTGTGTGGGGTCAATAATTGTTAGTTCCTTCAAGATTTTCACAGATGGATCTTTGAAACTGAAACGTTTAGTGATTTGAATACAGGATTCAATATAGAATTGTAAACATCTTCTTCGGAAATCTAACAGCTCGGTAGAAGATAACCCATGTGAATTTTTAGAGACAGCAGCAGTTATCTTTGCTCCCAAATATATTTCCTCAATTGGGAGAAAATTGTTAGGGTCTTGTGGGTTAATATTTTCGAGTTCTGTTTTAGTCAGGCAATTTGGTTTTATGAAGCAGTCCAGCAGAGATTTGTACACCACGAACACTCTCGAGTGGAGAACATGTATTTTAGTGTCCTCAGATTGCATTTCGGTATTGAGACCAATGAAGAATGGTAGTACGAATTCTAAAAACTGCAGATACATCAGCACACACTTTTCTCTCAATCTCGCTAAAATCATTTCAGCAGCTAAAATTTTATCTACCAGCACAGCATTTGTGAAATATAAAACAAGTGCATTGTATTGTTCTAACAAACGCTTTACGACTTGGAGTAATGACAGCCATCTAGTCTGCGCTGGATGTAATAATTTATGGGGCTTAACATCAACAAAACTTTGGAATTCCCGTAAATCAATTAGTCTTTTATAGCTGTGTTGGACATAGCTGTATACATCCCTGGCAACATCTTCCACGATACGAGGTAACTTTTCGCACGCATAATTTGCACATAACGCGAACGAGTGGCATATACACTTCATTAGAAATAATTGTGGCACATCTTCTTTCAACAACACTGACAATGAATGGTGTATCCCAAACATGTTACTTGCCCCATCCGCTGCAAAACCGATCAAATTGGTTTTGTACGGAATATTGTGGTTGTTAAAAAAAGCGACGACCTCGTTATATAGACACTGAGCAGTAACGTTTGGAACTGGTATTAATGTCAAAAATACGTCTTGGACATGATGATGATCCTCATGAAAGAATCTAACAACCAATGCTAAGTTTTTCACTGCACTAACATCTGTTGATTCGTCTACCATAAGGGAAAACTTATTCTTCTGCAGAATCATAATCAATTTCTCAAATGAATATTTGCCCGTCACATTCTGTATCAATTTTGTACCTTTTGTTCTGCCACAAACAATACTTTTTGCTATAGCTGAATCTGGGCATACGCTCTTAATTAAGACAGATAAGTGATCCATTGTCATAAACGCGATATTATGCTCAACTACGAATATTGCTAATTTAACTTCAGCTTCTTTTATTTGCCGGGATAACTCTCTTTTTTTTGTATATGCTGTAAGATCCAAAGTAGGTTGTTTCGCGATGGATTTCAAATTCAATAAATGTTTAATACTGACTGCATGTTTGAGCAAATTGCTTCTCCCGCCAACGGTCGTGTAATCTTTATCGCACACGTTACAGTGATATAAAAACTTTCCATTGGTACTCTTGGATTTGGATATCCACGCCTTGAAGTCTGGCTCAGATTCCCACAACGCGCAATATTTTTGTGCATAATTACGTTTTATTTGTTTTGAAGACTTTTTTTTCGGAGGAGTGTCTTGGTCATCATCAGTGTTGGACGGAGATCTTGAATCATTAGGATTTTTTTTCTGTGGTATGTTCTTTGACGTATCTCCTTTTTTTCTAGATGTCGAAACTGCGGGCACAGCTTTCTGGTACGGTGCCATTTTTCAATCTAAATAATGATGAAGTATATTGTTTAAAAATTTGAATAATGAAACTGTAGTCACATTGGTAATTAGTCTAAAGCTTTGGGTGCGCACCCATTACTCGTGAATAGAAAATTCACCGGCAGAGATGAAAATCATGAAATTCGGATTAGAAAAATATTCAATATACCAACCCTGTTATAACTAATGTGGTTAATTATAAGCTGAACTCCAGTCCGTACTTCGTAGTCGTTATTCATAAAAGCGTTGTTTCACCATGAGGGCATAAGGCATGTCAGCTTCAATAGTTAAATATGAGAGTTGTGGTTATGTTCGATCTTCGTACGACGTAAAATATATGGAGGGAAATCATAAACAAAGAATTGACTTACCTAGAATACGTTTGAAGTATCGACTAGCGTAGGAGTGCCGAAAATTGCATGGCGTTTCGTTGAAGTCGGATGCGAAAATGCGAAATGCGATATGATTCGCGAAACCGGACATCGGAATCCGAATGAGCACTCAGCACGGTGTATACAAACTTCACTAACTATACGTTTTCACCGGGGCAGAGTTCAAACGGGGTAAGCCAATCAGGAACGAGATTCGAGAAGAAAATAGGGAATTTCTCTTCAAATCTTATTCCCGATTGACTAACCCCATTATAACTTTAGCACCGCTACTGCCGCGCAACCATTGGCGCGGCCTAAGCAATGGTGCCAAAGCAAGGAAATTACATTTTCTTTAGAAAAATGCCGAAATACTTCAGAATGATGGAATTTCTTCAAAATAGGCGGCTAATTCTTTATTTCTTAGCATGACTTACTTTTTCTTCAGATCTAAAGAAATTTCTATGCAGGTGGCAACACTGATTAGAATAGCATAATGAGGATTGTCAGTAAAGAGGACGATTGTAGGCAAGGTGGGGATTAGAGGATTGCTGACCGATGCAGCAGGTCAGCGTGAGAAAGGTAGCGAGGTAGGAAGACAGGGTGTAAGGAGATATGATAGTAAGGTTGGAGAGAGGAGCGTGGAGTAGGACGTAACAAAAGGTTGAAAAAACGAAAAAATAACAAAATTGTTGAAAAAAATCGTTTATCGGAAAAAAAAATTCCAGGCAAAAAAATCATTTTTCGGAAAAATGGCTAGGGAACTTTCGATCCCAATTCTGAATCACCCTGTAGGTATCGGTTCGGTTCGCTGCGGTATAGTGGGCGTTGGCCTTAAAGTGATTCTCTATACCTGGGACGACAAATTTCCTCAATCTGCTGTACAATAATGACTATATTCAATGTATAAATATTCAGTGCAACGTAGAATCTCACTACGCCAAGCAAAAACTGGTTGTTTCATGGCAATTTGCAAAATCCAGGTCACGCTGATTTCTATTGTGTATGTCGGCGCAATACCGGCAAAACCCGAAATAACCCCCCCCCCCCCCCCCCCGCACTTGAACCACACTGATGATCAGAGAACTATAAAAGACGGTGAAACATCAGTCCGGCTCAGAATACAGTTCGAGCTCGAGCAGTAAACGGCTTGTAACGCCAGAGGCTCTGAGTCCGCCGAACAAATAGTTACTTCGATGAATGCCCTTTTGTTTTGTTTCTCCAAGATACAGTGTTCTGTTCAATAAAATGTCGTTCGGTTCAAACGCAATCGAGTTATTATGGACTCCTCACGACCTCTCTCACCTCCTGATCCGACATCAGAAGTGGGATCGGCTACTACGCCTCGATTACCCCTGTTCGGTACATCCCGGCGTTTAGAGAAATCGCGGTTAGGCTTAAATCAACCAAGTGTTACTTTAACACAGGAACAGTTTATGGAATCGCTCAACCGCGCGACGCGACCGCGATCAATCATTGAAGAACGTACACGTGTTGCCGATATATTTCTACTTCCGTACGACCCGGACTCTAAGGGATCCGACATTCGCGAGTGGTGCGAGCACGTGGATCGTGCAAAGGACCGACACCAATTGACAGAAGACGACGCTCGAATGAAGGCCGCTAGTATGCTCCGGGGATGTGCCAAAACATGGGCACATACGTGGCTGCTTCAGACAACGACGTGGGCTGAAATGCGCCGCGATCTGCTGCAAACATTCGAGCCAGAATCAAGATATTTCGCGGATGTTTACCGATTCATCAATTATAAATCTAGTGACGCTACTGACCTGACGGAATATATCACGACTATGTGGTCCCTGCTAAAAAAGGTGCGCAAACCAGAAATCACTGAATCCGAAACGGTTGAGGGTATCGTCGCTGGGATAGAAGACGAAGAGCTACGAGCCAACCTTATGCGCAACGTACCAAACAGTGTGCCAGAACTCGTTGCTGTGACGAAGACATTTAGGAAACGAAAAGTAGAGCCTTCGACAAGCCGCCAAACAAATGCGAAGAGACCGCGTAGCGAGCAGCGGCAGAGGGGCAAAGGGGAATTATCTCTCAAGTGTTTCGTCTGTGGCGAAATCGGGCACAAGGCCTATAGCTGTAACAAGAACGCTCTGAATTCCTCAGAGGCGACGCCGGAAAGTGCAAAGGATGTTAT
This sequence comes from Tenthredo livida, assembly GCA_963992785.1. Classification (NCBI taxonomy): domain Eukaryota; kingdom Metazoa; phylum Arthropoda; class Insecta; order Hymenoptera; family Tenthredinidae; genus Tenthredo; species Tenthredo livida. The sequence goes on along the minus strand of OZ023072.1, from coordinate 14,029,800 downwards.
AAGGGAGTGTGGCTACTGTAAAAAGGCGGGTCACACGTATGAAGTTTGTTTTAAACGCAAGCCCGATGAGCGGGCCAAAACCGTGAACGTTTGCAGTAATGATGCGCCTGGAGTGGCGAACGTAATTGCAATAGGGGTAGGCGAGAAATCCCTCGATTGTTTGTTCGACAGCGGAGCAGACTATCAGCGAATCAGTAGCGACTTTTCTTCCGGGACGCCGTAACAATAAAATAATGAGTTGGATGGTATAGGTCCCGTACCGGTGATATCTAGTAGCCAGCTTCGTACACTAATACAAATAGACGGAATCACCGTTGAGTTAGAGTTATGCGTCGTTCTCGATCATCAGATTGAATGCGATGCGCTCATCGGGATGGATTTACTGCGCATTCCCGGGCGTGAGATAAATATCTCCGAAAAAGGTACCAATGTGAGCCGCGTGGCTGATGTTAACATCCTCACATCGAATCTATGCAAATTTGAACAGGCAATAGACACAGATCTCACCGAACGGGCAGTCTTGGAAGAACTACAAAACATAACAAAACGTTTCTCTGACGCTTTTACCACGGGTACAAGGGTATCGCAGGTCAACACGGGAGTGCTCAAAATCCGTTTAAGAAACCCAGATAAGATCGTACAAAGGCGCCCGTATCGGTTGGCTCCCGTCGAACGCGAAACAGTCAAAGAAATCATTGATGATCTGCTAGCTAATCATATCATCCGCAAACGTAATTCGCCATTCTCAAGCCCAATTATCCTCGTTAAGAAAAAGAGTGGAGATGATCGCTTATGCGTCGTCTACCGAGAATTAAAAAAGATCCATCAACGTCGCTCTGGGGTTCCTGAGACACACGGTCGCATTCGTATACATCGACGATGCGCTCATTCCATTGGAGACCGTTGAAGAGGGCCTCCAACGCCTTGAAGCCGTTTTGAGCGCGTTGGTGACTGCCGGGTTTACCGCTAATAAAACAAAATGCGCGTTCCTGAAACGATCCGTAGAGTACCTCGGTAATATAGTCTCGGATGGAGAGGTACGCCCGAGCCCAAGGAAAGTCGAGGCACTTGCGCGGGCACCCATACCCTCCAACGTGAAGCAACTGCGACAATTCAACGGGTTGGCTGGGTACTTTCGACGCTTTGTTCCAAATTTCTCAAACAAAATGATACCGCTCCATCAATTAACAAAATCAGGTGCGAAATGGGAATGGACGCATCGTCACGAACAAGTGCGGTCTGAAATCATGGACTATCTAACGTCGGCTCCACTTCTTACCATATTTTAAGAACACCTACCTATCGAACTACACACGGATGCTAGTTCTATTGGTTACGGTGCGGTATTATTGCAACAGCATGATAGTAGACTTCACTTCAGCATGCGGACCACTAATGCGGAAAGTCGCTACCATTCCTATGAATTAGAGACGCTCGCGGTCGTGCGATCTATAAAACATTTCCGTCACTTCCTCCATGGCAGAAAATTCACCGTGGTAACCGATTGCAATGCCCTAAAGGCATCCAGACATGAACAAGAGCTCCTACCCCGAGTTTACCGTTGATGGGCGTTTCTACAGAATTATAACTTTGAAATCGAGTACCGAAAAGGCGACAGATTAGCCCACGCAGATTTCTTTAGTCGGAACCCTATAGAATACGGGGTGAATCAGATAACGTCAAACGATGAGTGGTTATATGTCGAACAGCGCAGAGATATCGAAGTCGATAGAATTATTCAGGCACTTGAATCGAACGAACCTACGGACCTGGAATACGAGATGCAAGGTGGAGTGCTGCATCATCGGGTACAAGTTGGTCAGGAAACATTGGTCCTGAAAGTGGTGCCGCGGTCGTATCGATGGAATCTGATAAATCATTATCATGAATCCCTGAAACATATGGGCTGGGAAGAAACTCTTGCAAAACTGCGTAAACAGTACTGGTTTCGTCGAATGAATGAGGTTGTCCGTACATTCATCGACAACTGTGTCGCTTATCGAACAATGAAGGGCCCTTCTGGAGCCAAACAACTACAGATGCACCCAATAGACAAAATAGCAATTCCTTTCCATACTGTGAATATTCACATCACGGGAAAACTAAGCGGCGATAGACGACAAAAGGAATACGCGTTCGTATTCATAGAAGGATTCACAAAGTTCGTATTCATGCGTTACGCACCTAATAAAGATCAAGAAAACGCTGTCCGGCATTTGGAAGAATTCATACATCCGTTTGGGGCCCCGAACCGAATTATTTTAGATCAAGACCGCAGCTACAATCGACTTTTCCAATCGTACTGCCAGCAGTACGATATCGAATTACATTTCGCGGCGGTAAACGCGAGTAGGGGAAACGGTCAGGTGGAACGTATCATGCGTATCATAAAAGATTCCCTTACAATCGTTGAAAATCACGAAGGAAAACCATGGTATCAAGCGCTCGGCGCTTTACAACTGGCACTTAACTGCACTATTTCAAAAACAACTGGTAAAACACCACTAGAACTATTGACTGGTAAACGCGGAAGTGTCCCACCCGAGTTGTTACGATTAGTGGAAAACGAACGAGAAACCGCTGACCTTGAAGCTATGCGAGCATTTGTAAAGAGTAGGATGGACGAGCAATCCACGAAAGATAAGATACGCTTCGATGAAGGAAAAGCACGGGTCGTCCGTTCCACCAAAGGGGATTATGTGCTGATGCGAGAGAATGAGAGATTGCATCAGAAGCTCAGTCTCAAATAGTCCGGACCATACTGCATCACCAAAGTGTTAGAAAATGATCGATACGAAATCAAACGAGTATTGGGTGCCGGCAGACCGCGTAAAGTTTGTCATGACGATCTGAGGCCAGCACCGAAAGCTGGACAGCCCTCTGAGGTGACCGTGTCGGCAGAAGAAGAAGAGGCTGGCACTGCCAGCGACGAATGGTAAATACAAAAGCAAACGGACAGCCGAAAGCAGCAATATAGTTGCATGGGAGGGTCATGCCCCATGAACTATATCTGCGTTGGCTACGGTGTCCCTGGTAAAGTAGTTTTAGAATTGGTAAACACACATGGGAGGGTCATTCCCCATGATGTCTAACAAGCTTTAGTCGCAAATCTCACGGCAGTCACTAGCAGCGAGTCAGCCGAGTGAGAGGGTCATTCCTCACCGGTCACACTCATGCTAGTGACAGGGCCATATTCTATAAAGAATGCAGGTAAGTGAAAATGATGCATTACTGAGCACTGTTACAGATCATAGAGCAGATGCGAGAGCGCATCGCTCATCAGAATGGCCGTGTCGGCGCAGTAACGGCAAAACCCAAAATATCCCCCCCCCCCCCCCCCCCCCCCCGCGCACCTGAACCACACTGATGATTAGAGAACTATAAAAGACGGTGAAACATCAGTCCGGCTCAGAATACAGTTCGAGCTCGAGGAGTAATCGGCTCAATCCTGTAACGCCAGAGGCTCTGAGTCCACCGAACAAATAGTTACTTCGATAAATGCCCTTTTGTTCTGTTTCTCCAAGATACAGTGTTCATTTCAATAAAATATCGTTCGGCTTAAACGCAATCCAGTTATTATGGACTCCTCACGATCTCCCTCACCTCCTGATACGACATATATTTCCGTAAATTTATAGAATAAAGGCCTTGTCTGGAAAGTTAATCAGCAGGTCTTCATATTTTGGTCCGAGTAAACACCCCTACAAGTTTGGACAGTATCCATGAGCCGGGAGCCTGATCGACTCTTAGTCAGAATTTTTCACATCTTTTTCTCACACAGGAGACCCTTTGTCTTGAGTCTTTAGAACAAAACCCAAAGGTCAAACATAACTGTATTTCCAAAACTACTACTAGCTTATTGCGAAGAAAATGGTCTCACAATCAACCGAATTTGTTCATACATTTTTCCTATATTGTTATGGTCGATACTCAAAAAACCATTTTACTTTTGAAGCTCGAAGTTTCGGTCATGAAGTTAAATTAAAAATGTATGTCTCGAGAGATTCGAAAACCACGACTGGATGTGAAATGAAATCAAATTGATAGAATATAACATAGCATACCATTCAGGTAATCCTGGAAGAAGGAAAATCATTGAAACCATTCAGCTGAATGGGAATTATTTGCACAATGAGATGGCTGATTATAACCAGAATAGAGAGCTGATTGTTTCGCAGCGCCCGAAAGGAAAACGATTTGGTGTATGTTATCGACTATGTCATAACTGTAAGGGTACCGTTTCAGCGAAAGGAATTCGTAGGCATCGGCAACGTTGCATAGGAGAATCCAGTAAGTCTCATCGGTCTAATACAATAATGACGAGAAAAATAGCAGGAAGATTGCATTCCAAAGCTGGTAACCAACTCAAGAATGTTGTCTCCTGTGTAATGCGTGAGGATGATATTGTCAGACTCATACGATATGATGAGTTGCTCATCATATTTGCCAACATGATGTGCCTAAAATATCGCAAGCAACGACAGCATGATTTAATAAGAGCACGCTTGAGGCTGCTTGGGCGACTTCTTCGTACCGTCAAGTTAATCAACCCTAATGTAACTGATATTGCATCAATCTTGCATCGAAAATTCTATGATGATATTTTAACATCTATCGACAAAGAAGCACGCTTCAACGAAGTCACCGGAGAGCATGATGTTCCATCTGTCGTTACAACAATTGGAATGTATTTGAAAGTTGTTGGCGAAACTTTCATTGTGGAATGCGTCAAAAACGAGCATGCTGAGGAAAGCCGACTGGCAGAGGATTTCCTAAAAGTCCACAAGGCAACATATTCCAGTCGATTAAATGAAAATGCGGTTGAAGCTCAAGCCAAAAAGAACAGGCTTCAACAAAAGTCTTCACCAACTACCAGCGATGTTCGCAAACTTCAAGATTTTATTGAAGAGGGATTCCAATTCAGTCTACGTAGACCTGAGTGCTAAATACTCGTATGAAAAGTGGCTCGAACTTGCAAGGTTAACCTTGCTGCGAATGTTTGTGTTTAATCGTCGTCGTAGTGGGGAAATTAAACGTATCTCTATAGAAGATTTGAAAAAAGGCGAGAAAATTACTGAAGAAGCTTATCCTGAAACATACAAATCCCTCTCCAAAGTAGAGCGCGAACTCGTTCATAGATGCACACGAATCACGATGTCTGGCAAACTTGGACGAACTGTACCAGTTCTGTTATGCTCAGAAGCAATGACGAGTATATATATTATTCTTAAATATCGATCTGCAGCGAAAGTTCCCGAAAAAAATCCCTTCATTTTTGAGATTCCTGGCCATGACTGCCCGATAGAAAATGATTATATAGAAATATATATGATCATATATATAGTATATTACTCACCTAGGGAGGGAAAGTTATAAAACGAATTCTGATTTGTATCTTGATTTTTATCTTATTTCTTGTCTTATTCCTTGTTTTATTTTCTGTCTCGATTTTTGTCTTATTTATTGTCTTATTTTCTGTCTTGATTTGGCGGTGTTGGCGCGCAGCCACGCGAGAACGAACGGCAACGTCGCAACGTCCGTCTTCCTTGCAGACGCGCATCGCCATGGTCGTAGTCCATCCTAACCCATAATGTTAACCCCGAGCAACCATTGTCAGATTGTTTGCTTGTATGATAATTTTCAATAGCATATTAATTCATAACCGTTGTCAGAAAATGTATGACGAAACTATTTCTCTGACTGTGGTACATGATAGATTATAACTTTACGCTAACCCTAACCTATCAATCTTCGCATGGTACTACTTAGGCGATGGGTATATCACTGATACGTCCGAATCTTAAACAGGATTGTTTGAGTTTCGCAATTGGGCAATTTTAATGGGAAACGAAAATAAGTGTGTGTGTGTGTGTGTGTGTGGTGTACTTAATTAAATAAGCAAGTGCATCAAATCATACAGTTTCGCCGTCCTGCACCGTCAGGCAGTTGTTCGCTACAATGCTATAAGTTTACGTAAAATGAATAAAAAGGAACGAAAATAAAGATGGAGGTAAAAAAAATATATAAATCAGAAAATCAGAAAAAGTCCGGAATTAGTCAGGAGTTATATGGCTATTAAATATAGGAGATGCCTGAAGATTCAATTGATAAATTAATCGGGCCAACAATCAGCCAACACGTGCTGATAATGGACATGGCTGAATCCGCATGGGAAGGAGTCTGCCTGTAATTCTTGGCACGAGGCGAAAAGAGAATCTCGGCTTTTTTTTTACATTTTAATAAACGGAAAATGAAGATCATAAGGCTGAAATCAGGAACATATATAACTAATAATGATATTGTAAATAACACTGTGCCTATTCGAACGACAGATTGACTTCAAGAGGGACACTTTAGACAGGTAAAGTGACTCTAACAGAGTCACGCAAGAGTCACGCAAGAATGTTGTACTGCTTTTTTTGGACTGCTGAACCAACGGGTGAGTCGCTTCGCGTCGTGACCCAGGCTCACAATTAACGGAGATCATCCCTCTCGCACTCATACCACCTAGTGGGCGGATTCTCGGACGGAATTAATAATTTTTTTTGTAAGTGCCTCAGTCTCGTTTCATATTATGAAAAAAAATTAATAATTCAATGACTCCAATTCTCCTAAAATTTTTGTGTGACTCTTGCGTGACTCTATTAGAGTGTCTCTGGAGTGTCCGGGGTGTCTGTCCTGGAGTCAATCTGTCGTGCGAATAGGCACATCGTTTAAATAAATACAGATATTACGCAGGATCTTACTTTGACCGAACGATGCGCACCAGCTAATCACTGACAGCACTGTCGGCACATGTATATGAAGGTATTGAATTGCCCGTCCTACTTTACATAAAATCTGTGAAAATCATGAACTATGTATCAAAATGGCACTAATCAACTGTGGAAGAACTAGGTCACTAGAATGTTTTCACAGAGCGTAGCAGTGATTTGAAAAAAATCCTTCTCAAGGTGTGTATACCCCCATAAGACAACAACTCCAAAATGTGTTTTTCTACGGTTGGAAATCCTATTGAAGTTTTTGGTCACACACTACACCAGAGATGAGCATTCAAATTTATATAGCGAATCAATATTCTTCCAAATGTTTGTATTCATTTTACAGAACCAGATTTACAAGTTATCCACCGCGTGATTCGCTGCCCGCAGGACAAATTGCTTAGACTCGACAAGACCATGTTCATATCAACAGAACTGCTAAAATATATATGTTGAATTTTCTTCAAGTTGTGATAATTTATATCTTGAATTTCTTGAATTTTGTGAATCATTTGAAAAAAAAAAACTTCAAAGCGATTTATTTCAGAACTAGGTTTTTGGCAATTGAAAAAGTCCCACGCGTCTGAGTTTTTGTCGAAGACTCTTCAAATTTTCAGGGTACGTTCCTACACACACTAGCTACAAACCCACGTCAGAATTTGGAAATCGAGACAAAAAAAAAATTTGATAAAAAATAATTGAAAATATATTTTTTTTCCATAAAAAAAATGTCAAAATCAAAGTATCGTAGCTGTCGATAAAAACCGACGTGGGTTTGTGCCTTACGCATCCTAAAATATATGTGTGCAAGCCCAGCAAGATTCAAGAATAACTCAGACGCATGGGAGGTTTTCGAATAAAGCCTATTTCAGAAGCATTATGAGGAGTGACTCTGTACTTATTGTTTCAATTGACTCGAAATTTGCACAATGTCTATGTTTTGAGATGGCCACCATGTGTGTTAAATTTCATTTGAAAATATATATTGGTTTATGTGATTTGAAAATAGCAATGAATTGGCAGTTTTCAGTATCTCCTACCCTCAAGAGGAAAACAAGCTCAACAACCTTTGACAGACGAGACCAAGAACTCAGCAACTATCCTCAAACTATCCTGATTCTCCATCCAATCAGATAAGATCATTCAGACTTTCTATAATTATTTGATTCGTCATTTTTCATTATTTTGATCAAATACCTCAAAAAAAACATTCTATCGAGTTAACATCTGATACTTTGATTTACGACTTTATTATTATTTCAAGAAGCTAACATTTGTCCTCCAATCTAGGTCGTTTTATCAAGTTTTCGAAGAGGTTTGGAGCTCGGCCTACTAGTCCTTGGTCCCTTCATCCCTCCAACGGCTTTCTGTTGCAGTACGCAGGATTTAACCAACACCATCCTGATTCTTCATTCCTGATTCCTGATTCCTACACTTGTTACTGGTTCCTGTCCTCGGAGGATTTTTGTAAAAACCTATGTTGTGATAGTTGATTGAGCTCGACTATCTTCTTGTGGCTTTCTGTGGTTTACCCATGAGACGAAAGGTTAGACCGGATAATGTTAGGGAAATCAAACTATTTAATTTTCAAGCCACAGCTCAAACTTTCCCTATGATGGCAAATACACCTGTTAAACTTTCGTCAATTCTATATTTACTTAAGAGTCGGTACGACTCTTCTACTAATAACTACTCTCGGTGAAAACAAATCAGTCTTGCTCCAGATATTAACTCGAGCACTTGTATTTCCAAATATAGCTAATTCGTTTAGACTAATTTATTAGTGTCATAAAAGTCTTCTTATTTTTCTCGAGGAATCACGATTTCCTTTTTACGTTAATAATCCGTAACATAGGCCCCTACAGCATTATCCGAATTTTCAGTAACAATGCCTACGTATTATTTGACAAAGATGATTTAAACCACATCAAGGGAACCTATAACCAGTTAATTTCAAAAAAATATATGCCATCCCAATGAGACTCATGTTCACCTATAAGTTATTTATGCATGTGCTATATTTTATTATACACATTCAGACGTTCTCAGATTTTAGCTAAATTAGTGCTGTTCTACAATGATACCTGTTCAGGGTGTCCAGCGACAGGGTAAACCTGGAAAACCTGGAATTTTCAGGGAATTTCGTTGGACAGGGAATTCTCAGGGAATTCTCAGTGAATTCTTACGGAATTCTCATGGAATTTCGCTAAAGTTCTGGGAATTCAAAGTTTTGTGTTTAAATTCGAAAATCAAAAATCAATTTCTCGCACGCGCTGATCTAACACTGAGAATGGTTATACAGCGCGATTTTGTGGACAATCACGCGCCTGAAAGGTGAGCAAACGGGAAACGCCTGAATTGAGCAGATTATGACGTAATAAATAAAATCCAATCGTGGATGTTTGATCTGCTCAATGCAGGCGTTTCCCGTTTGCCTACTTTTTAGGCACGTCACTTTCCACAGAATCGCTCTGTATCTATTAGGCTTTTTACCCTAGAAAAACGACTATTGCCCTGGAAAACCTGGAATTCTCAGGGAATTTCGAAATGCTCAGTTGCTGGACACCCTGCTGTTGTTTTCATTGTTAAAAAAATGCAATGACTATTCCGAACAATGCTAAAGCTACAGCTGATGTACGCCAGTGACTCAAGCGAACAAAAATTGCTCAAACAGATAAAGAAACGATCCTGTCTATATGAATTCAAAAGCAGCAGGGCCTCAGAACTCGACGGTACTTTGGCCAGCTACGCCGATCGGCTACCTGGACCGCTAGAAAAACTATTTCCGGGTTCGACGCATATTTTCTATCCGTCACTCATTGACGATTACTATCCGAATAGACCAGAGGAATTAGAGTTGGTACATTTATACGACTACGCCAAATGGTACGAAATAACTAAAGTAATACCACAAAATAGTAATGCAAAGATATACGATTTAGGCGGTGGTTCGTATTTAAGAAAAAGACAGCGCGGTTATTTGATAAATCACTACAAATATAATCCGAATGTAGAGCCTGAGAAGTATTTCCATGCGTTATTGCTACTTTTCAAACCGTGGCGTGATACTGATGAGTTGAAAAGTGACTGTAATTCGTACGCCGAGGCGTTCAAGAAAAGCAAGACAGACCTATTAGAATTAATGAGTTACCACGAGCGATTGTCCGATATTCAAAAAGGTTTCGATCAGGTGAAAGAATTGGTCGAATAAAAGCTGGATGACCTTACGAATATGATGAGCAATCTGAGCCAAGATTCAAATGACAACAGAGATAATCCGTTACATTATCAGCCAGTAGAGGCCAACTTGGCTATGCAGGACTTGAATAACGCGGAAGGGCAACTAAAAGATCTGGACATAGTTGACATGGTATCACAACTCAATGACGAACAGAAAATAATATTTGATACTGTCAAAACCTTTTAATCTCAACGCGTAGTGAACCATGACGAATGTTCGTAAGTGGAGCTGGTGGTACGGGTGAGAGTTTTCTCATAAAAACTATTAGGTGCTGGACAAAACAAATACTCGGTGCAACGACTGCTGTCACGGCACCAACAGGTTTGGCGGCTTTTAACGTCGACGGACTGACAGTCCACAGACTGTTCCAGCTACCAGTTGAGCACGGCGGCACGCCCAAATACAAAGAATTGTCCGACGAGGTGTTGAAAATCTTGCGAAACGAGTTAAAAGATGTAGTATTGTTCATTATAGATGAGGTTTCAATGATATCAAACGTCACGTTAATGTATATTGACTTAAGACTAACTGAAATATTTGATACAAAAAATACTAATGATTGCTGGTTCGGTGGAAAACATATTCTACTTATGGGTGATTTAAACAAAGCCATTGAATTAAGGTGCTATTTTATGCATGCGACTGCGACAATTGTCGCGCGACAAAACCACGCTAATTGGTTAAAAATTGGTGGGGAATGGGTGTAACCCTCTCTGTCAATTTTTAACCACACAGCGTGCTTTCGTCGCGCGACAATTGTCGCAGTTGCATGCATGAAATAGCACCTCTACGTGTGTTTCATGGTAACGTATTTGATTTTGAATTATGTTATGCTGTAATAGTATAATTTGTTAATATATCATGTTTTGAAATATCAGAAGAAAACAATCCGATTCAAGCCATCTATGTCGATGTAGACGGTTACCGTAATCTGGAGGACCGAACATTCCAGGAACATTTCAGAATGAACCGGATGATTTTTGAGGTATTAATCGTGTCAGTTATTAGGTATTTTTTCCATTCAAGTTATATTACTAAGAACATGATGCAACATATACTTCTTGCTTGTTTCAGAGAGTGGTGGTAACTATAGGCAACCATTTGCGTGAAAGAGGCAGACTTCTTCGTCTGAGGCCCCCCCTTGATTTGGCAGTTATGATGTCCCTATGGATATTAGCGACTCAAGATACATTTCGCAGTGTTGCAGTCAAATTTGCTGTCCCTAGCCGAGGCACTGTTCACTACCACTATGTAATAGTGATAGAAGCACTGCGAGAGATAGCTGCACGTTATATTCAGTGGCCAAACGAGTTCGAGAGAGACAATATCAGGACGCATATAGAGAGAAGACATGGTTATCGGGGGCTGTTGGCTGTATTGATGGCACCCACGTTTATATATCTGCTCCACTTGTTCAGCATCAGCGTTATGTCAACAGATTCAGAAAATACTCAATTCTGTGTCAAGCAGTGAGCGACCACACGCTGCTTTTCAGAGATATTTATGTCGGGCAGCCTGGCAGTGTCCACGATGCACGGATGTTCAATCGTAGCCCACTGAGCTACAACCTGCTACACAAGCAGGATATGTTGTGTCCTGGTGAGCATATCTTAGGGGATGGTGCCTACACACTGAGTGACAAGGTTAGTGACTATTAGCTCTATACACTAAGCATTTGAACTGTGCTTCTGGACATGACATAAAAATAGATAAGTTATCAACGGTTCCATATAAAGTGTTAGATACTAGCCTATTTTGCCGGTACTGCAATAGGATTAGGTACATTCAAAGATGCCGCTCTTAAACATAGCACTTTATCTATCGTATTATTGTCTTATTTCATTTTCAGTAGTTCTACTCTTGCCCAAGAAGAATTGCAAAATCCGAATGATATTTCTGCATTACAGTTAATGACACCCTTTCGATACAACGGCAACTTGGATAGAAGGCAAAGGAAATACAACTATATTCATGCTAGCAGCAGGAGTTGCATTGAAAGAGCTTTTGCTTTGCTCAAGCAAAAGTGGCGAAGACTCAAGCTAATGTTAGCTTTTTCCATGCCTAATGTCGTTGATACAATCGTTGCATCCTGTGTTCTACACAATTTCATTCTACTCCGAGGGCAGCCCTACATGAACGTAAGCTGAATCATTTATTGGTATTGGAACTATGTCATACGATATTTCATCGATGCCATATACTATTCCTAACTTCTTTCAATCTTATTGAATTATACCAATCTACTCCTACTCACAGTGGGCAGAGAACGTAGAGCCACTGGCGGCTGTTGTCCGTGATGACGGAGATGGCATAAATGATCATGATCATGAGAATGCACCTGTGGTCCCTGAACTGGACCCGGCATTAGAACCAGCTAAATTGGCTGGTCGTCGAAAAAGAAACTTCATCGCCTTCATGCTTTCTCATAACTGACATTTTCAACGACGATTCCTAAGGGGATACGGAAGAAGACTGGAAAATTCCCATTTTCAGACCTTATGAAGTAATAGTACATTACTATACTTGACGGAAAAACTTCTTTTGATGTCGTGTGATTGTAACACTCTCCTCCCGCTCGTGCTGCAACCTCACACTCGTCAGAAAAAGTTTTACTACACTCATATCGTAATGTACTATTAACTTAATTTTTTTGTTTTTTTTTAAGTTTCGTTTCATAAGCAGTTCCTGTCCACTGATATTCATAATGATCATTGTTCTTGTCTGATGGGTGAAAAGATTGTCTGTAAATTTTGCATTCGATAAAATTGATTCATCCTACACATATTGTATCTGTGTTGTTCATTCCAGAATACTTCAATATAATATACATATGGAGTGAAACTTATATGACAGAAATATAATTGGATTGGACTGATGTCCCATTCAGATCATGAGAATTTTTTATTTTTAGTTAAGACAATTAACTTATAGATCACGGTTAAACTAGTCACAGCCAAACTTCGCAGGAACTTAGGATGTACAGCAATGGAGGCTAAGTATCACGTCCCGAACATGGAACGACAGGTTTGTATTGACTACATCTTAATGTACGGTAGTTTTCAAATCCCAAAAGTGGGTTGATATCTAATCAGTATTAAATAGTAGTTACGGTACAATTAGTACACTTTCGACTTATAGATTACGCTTAAACTAGTCACAGCAAAAATTATTGTTGAGTACAGCACTTGAGGCTATCATCACAGTATTACGAAACGTATTAGTAGGTTTGTATTGACTACATCTTAATGTATGGTAGTTTCAAAATCCGAAAAGTGGGTTAATATCTAATCAGTGACAGTGCAAATTAGGGATGTGCAAAGTGTTCGAATCGACTCGAATAGTGCTATTCGAAGAACTCGAATATTCGATTCGTTTTCGAATCGAATTTTACTGTTCGATTCGAGACGAATATAATCGAAAATCCAAATATTCGCACATCCCTAATGCCCTGTCTACACACGCACTTCAAGATCGGGTATATTTAGGGTCTTGGCCAATCACCGAATTTCCACAATAGAAGTGAGCAAACAGTTGACAGATTTCTTAGATATACCCGATCTTGAAGTGCGTGTGTAGACAGGGCATCATGCCCTGATCAAGTCAAATGATCGAGTCAAAAGAGACTCCTTGGGATTCACTTGAAGAATCAGAATCCACAATATGATTCACCAATTTCGCAAGGGACTGGCCTATTGTTTCTCGCCACGCCAGAGAATTATCGGGGACTGAGCAAACTTTCCGTGAAATCGTTGCAGGCCTAGTTTTCCCAACTCTTTCCTCGTGAGTGACACCGGAGCATTCACTTCGGGCTTTTTTCCTCCTACTGGTTCGGAATGCCTAACGCAGAAAATATGTACGTAATCATAATATACGCATAACCAGTCAGTGAGAGATCATAGTACATCGTTTCGGTGAATAGTTGTATTACAGAATAAACTGTCATACTGATAACGTATAATAGACATAACTTATACACTTTACCAAGCAACAGCTGTCGACTTATACCAAATTTGGCTCCAGCATCTATCATATAACATGTATCATGAGTTTATAGAGACATGTACAATAACTGATATCCCTAACTTACAAAATATCAATTGCATATTGCTTACGCTTCGGTGAATTACGACTCGATACATATTATCTTGATGGATGCTGGACGAATTTGAATCAGTGTAACATCTGTTTCATTGGTATCTGAGTGTGCAGTACTACGGACTGACTTGCATCACAGGTGAAAAATTTTATTTGAAACGATCTTAGCTGACAGCTGCAAAATATATCGTATTATAATATGCCTGTGCACAAGTCGTCCGTCGTATCGTATAGTGTCGAAAACGGTAACGAAATAGAGTCTCATCCAACTATAGTCAATCTAGCCGTGAATTGAAAGAACAACAGTCGCATGAATATGTCTGCTGGCATAATTGAAGTTCATCTAGTAAAATTACCCAGTAGAGCTGATTACAGGCAAAATAAAGATATGTCTCATATACAAAATCAAAACAGACCTCTCTTTTTAACTTCCCGTTTCTCTGTTTTCAGAGAAGAGAGGAAGTTATTGTAATCACCCCGAAAATGAAAAGTTGGGTTTTTATTAAATCTCCACGTTCTGAGGTCCGGAGAATCCCCTCCGACCATTTTCAGTTGGACGTCTGGGTGTATGTATGTGTGTATGTATGTATGTATGTGTGTGATCAGTTTTTTTCTCCGACGATATCTCAAGAACGAGTCACCCGATTTTGACGAACTTGGTCTCAATCGACGCGTCTCTCCCAACTCTAGAGCTGATAAGCTTTTGGGTTTGATCGGTCTTGTAGTTTTTGAGTTATTGAAATAATAAAATTCCAAAAAATATAATAAAAATGAACATATCCAGAAAACGGAACAACGGATTTGGATGAAATTTGGTATCCGGAGGTTTTTCGGGTCACTGATCACGAATCTGAGGCTAGATTTGCAAAATTCAAAATGGCAGATACAATATGCGGAACAAAATCTAAATATTTTTGAATCTTGATAAAAATTGGCACTCAGTCGTTTTTCAATGATATGTACTATTATAAATATATTGGCGTGTGAATACTGATATTGATAATAAATAAATCAAAAACTTTTTATTCGGCCCCCTCCGAAAATGGTTTCTAGGTGCCTGCTAAACTATCGAGTTCCGTGCTTGCCACTTCACGTCGTACGACCAACATCGTTTCCTTTTGTTTTCCAACACATCGCGCGTTCAATCGTCAAATTAGACTTACGGCCAACTGACGGTCGTGTTTTGTTTCATCCAATTCGTTCACGACAGTTTTTTTTTTTTTTTGTCAATATACGGCCAGTGTATAATATGTACTTCTAGGTCAACCTTAAAACCCACGCGCATATCAGCAATAAACCCAAAGGAAGAAGGGAAAGTGAAATATTAACAATAAATAATATATGTGGGACACTGTGTATTGAGAAGATGTGCTTCACGATCTCATACAACAGTGTGAACCCTTCGCACCGCGGCACTAGTGAGTTGGCGAGGAACTTTTTTTCTCAAATTTAAAACTAGTTATCACTCACACGACGATGATAATTTATAGTTATTATCACAAACTAAACTAATGAAAGTAGTGATAACAGTGATTATAATTTAATCATTACGTGACATGATTCTGAAATGAATTGACATCATGTGAATCCGGCTTGAACGACCAGATATATGTACTACTTACCTACATAACCAAATGTTGAAGAAAAAAAAAGGGGGGAAGCAGCGATATATGACAGAAATTGTGCAAGCGAGGTTAACTGTGTAAACTGTCAAGTTCAGTGATAATATACTCGTACCGAAACACACGAATGAATAGGCTTGAGAAATTCACGGGGCGAAATAGGTAAAACAGTGCAAAGAAGCGTCCGGTATGGATATGATAAATATATACGTATGTACTATGAGAAAACTAAAAGAACCGGTACAGACATACATTTGATTCACGATAATGAAAGAAAATCTTCCACAGAGAATGGATAAAACAATGGACATCGACAATCGGAGTATTAACATCCACTGCAGCCGTTACGTCATGACTAACATCTTCAGACGGTTTCTTCAGGTTCTACGAGCTCGTGTTGCGATGACCGAATGCAATCATACTTAATCATAGGAAAATCATAGTTTAGTTTAGACTCTTTATTGATTGAAAATATTAATCTACATTCATGTGTTCAAGGAATATAGAATTATCCTTGTTCATTAATTTTTTTTCAGCCGTTCTTTAAGTTGAGGGAGAATGTCTAGGTAAAGTTAATTACTGTTACTCACGATTATATATTGTATCAATAAGTGAGACTGGTATTCAATCATTTACTGATGTAAATGAATTATTTAACTATAAGCTTCAATGATATCATAGATGGAGAGATAACTTTCAAAAAATTATTTATGCTCATATATGTATACATACATATATTCTATGGTTTATGTTCTATTCGTATATTGATACTCTTCTTCTGTCAACGTGATTTATTTACCAAACAATTATCGTTCAAAATGAAATCAAAGAAGAAATCCCAACAAAAAATTAATGCAGACAAAAAAAAAATATATATATCGAAGATTAATAACGTTTCTGAAAACGAAAATAAAATTGCTGGTCAAAGTAAAAAATCACAGAAACGAAAAACAAATCACAAAAAATTAATGAAAATTATCCGTTCAGACGATACTTACAAAACATCAGAAAATAAACAAAATATAATTAGAAATGAAAAATTGAGAGAAAATGAGCAGTATAAAAGTATAGAAAAGCAGCAAAATATCGATAGAATTACACAGTTAACAGAAAATAAAGTTCATAAGGCTAAAGAGAATCAACAAAATGTTGATAGGATAAAACGGTTAAGAGAAAACAAAGAGTATGAAGCTAAAGAGAAAGAACAAAATATTGATAGGATAAAACGGTTAAGAGAAAACGAAGAGTATACAGCTAAAGAGAAAGAACAAAATATTGATAGGATAAAACGGTTAAGAGAAAATGAAGAGTATAAGGCTGAAGAGAATCGACAAAATGTTGATAGGATGAAACGGTTAAGAGAAAACGAAGAGTATGCAGCTAAAGAGAAGGAACGAAATGGGGATAGAATTAAACAGCTGAGAGAAGTTGATGAATTTAAAACCAGAGAAAATGAAGACAATGCGAAAAGGAATCGAATCATAAGACAAAATGAAGATTATAAAGTAATTGAAATTAGGAAGAATTACGAAAGGAATAATATTTTACGTCAAAATGAAAATTATAAAGCAACGGAACAACAAAACGATACGAGAAACAAACAATTAAGTAGAAAAATAGATTTCCTGCGATTTCGCGAAAACATTTCTAACAATCTTAGAAAAAATAAGAATCGTAACCCTTTAGCAAAATTGAAATTGATATTTATTGATGATCGTGCAGAAACACCATCATTTATTTGTTGTTGCTGCGAAGGTTTATTTTTTCGTCGTTCCGTGATGAAATTAAATATCGAAAAAATATTACAAAAAATCGACGAAAATGTATTAAGAAAAATAATAAACTACACGTCCGGTTTTATTTGTAAAACTTGTAGAGATTATATTTATAGAAAGAAACAGATACCACTATTATCAACGAGTAATGGTTTACAATTTACAGAAATCCCAGATTGTTTCAAACAATTAACAGATTTAGAAGGAAGAATGGTTGCTCCGATATTAAATTTTATGCAAATTAGGGCTCTGAAACCCTATGCATTGAATCCTCAAATAGGTTTGAAAGGTAGTGTAGTTAATATTTCAATAGAAATAAATGACATGCTACAAGTATTGCCGAGGAAATTTAATGAAATGAAAACAATCCAAGTCAAATTGAAACGACACATTGATCATCAAAGTCATTACATGTTCGAATCAATCCGACCAGGGTTGATATGCGAAGTGTTGAAACTTTTAATTAAGACTCCGTTATATATTAAAAATAAAATTGAAATCGACGAAGAATTTCTGAAACGGTATGATAATAGTCCAGGCGAAAATATCAATTTCATTGTTGAGGATGAAGATAACATTGACGAGGAATCAAATGTGGACAACAATAATAATACCTGCAAACAAATCGAAAAGAATTCGAAGAATAGTAAGGATTCGTCCACTGAAGACATTACAGATTTGTTCGAAAATATCGATGACCAAAATCAGTTTGATAAGTCGGCTGAAGAATTCAACTTCAATCAAATAAATAATGATGAAGTATTACTTATGCATAAAAACGCAGAAGCTTCTAAGAAAGATACAAATTTTGTAAAAGTTATTGCACCTGGCCAAAATAGAATTCCCTTGCCTTGGCACAAAGTAGATGACGTAGATGAGTTGTGTTTTCCAAAGATTTTTATGGGTCACTCATTCAATGTACCTAAATGTGTATCTTACACAAATCGTATAAAATCAGAAGCTAGACGACATGACCGTAGATCCTCCATACCTACAAGAATATTATTCATAGCAAAAAAAAAATTAGAAATTACCTGTTTGGCCAACGTCAATGTCTGTTTGAGAAAAACAAAAAAAACTACTCGAATCACTGCTAATAATGCGTTAAATGATAACTTCATGAACAATTTGATAAAATTTGATGAAGGTTACAAAATGTTGAAATCTATCAGATCTTCTCCATCATATTGGGAATGTAAAAAAAAAGAATTACTCGCAATGATTAGACAGTTAGGTAAGCCAACTCTTTTTCTCACACTTTCAGCTGCAGAATCACATTGGCCCGAATTAATTCAAACATTGATGAAATTTGGTGAAACAGGTCACTCCATATCTATTAGAGAATCTTATGAACTGGATTACAATGTTAAAAGTCAATTGATAAGAAATGATCCAGTCACGTGTGCTCGATATTTTGACTACAAAACAAATAAGTTCATGCAGTTCTTGAAGCAAGAAAATAGTATCTTTGACAAATATACAGTTGAAGATAGCTACAAACGTGTTGAATTCCAGCAGCGTGGCAGTCCACATGAACATATTCTGCTATGGCTAAAAGATGCCCCAGAATATGATCATAACGACATGGAAAAAGGACAAGAATATATAGACTTCGTAGATCGATTTATTACTTGTGAATACAACGAAGATGATCCTTATATTGATTTGCAAGTTCATAAGCACAGTCACACGTGATATAAAGGAAAGAAAGATAAACAATGTAGATTCAACATTCCCTATCCAGTGATGAAACAGACCATGGTATTGGAGCCCTTAAAAGAGGAAGAAATTGCCCCAAAACCGTATAAAGAGATTAGAATTTTAATGAACCATCTTTATAAAGAAAGAGGTGTGTCAATGAGTTTCGATGAAGTTTTGATGGAGTTAAATATGACTGAAGATGAATATGTTATTGCGATTCGCAGTATTTTAAATCGAAGACAATTATTCTTGAAACGATCTGGTTCAGAAGTTGGTATTAATGCATATAATAAAAATATATTACACTTATTTGAAGCAAATACAGATTTACAACCAGTACTAGATCAATACGCTTTGGTCACTTACGTAACTAATTATCTTACAAAAATTGACGCTGGATTATCAAAGTTATTAAGAGAAGCCGCGACAGATTCTAAAAACGGCAATCAAACCATAAGAGATAAATTTCGAAAGATAACAAATGTATTTCTAAATAGCAATTTGATGTCCTCACAAGAGGCTGCTTACCACGTATTATCCCTTCCTTTGTCAAAAAAAAGTCGAAAAGCCATATTTATCAACACTAGTCCAATTGCTGAACGAGTTTCAATGCTAAAATCAGTTCCTGATTTAAAACGCTTGAGAGACCTACAACCCAATTCAACTGAAGTCTTTCTGGACGATATATTCAAAAAATATAGTAAGAGAGAACAACAATTCGAAAATATTTGTCTTGCGGATTTTGCAACAAATTATACAAAAATTCCGAAAAGAAGCAAACAAGATGACAAAAATGATGATGAAGATCCGGCGGATAATTCATATAGAAATAGAAAGCAAACAGCTATCATTAGATACAGACGGTATAAACTAATTCAAGATCCAGCAAATTATTTTAGATAGCAGCTATTGCTATTCATGCCTTGGAGAAATGAAGTAAACGAAGTGGAAAATGTTGACACTGAGGCTGTGTATGAGCAGCATCAGCAAGCTATAGAATTCAACCGAGCACCATTTTCAATAATAAGTGATGAAGAATTGTCCGAGGTTTTAGAACAAGTCCAAAATGATATGCAAGAAAAAGAAAATTTAGAAGCTGACGAGTTTATTGCTGATGAAATTCTGCCTCACCAAAAAATTGATATTTTTTAACAAGGTGGTGAAGAAATGACTAATAAAGAGAAGAATAAGAATAATAATATTAATAAATACGTATGTCCACGAAGGATACCTGCCGAACAGCTACAGGACATGTTCCGAAAATTAAATTCTGAACAGAAAGAATTTGCCATGCACGTATTAAATTGCTTGAAATTAGATAAGCAATTACCATTCAGAATATTTTTAAATGGTTCAGCTGGAGTGGGTAAAAGTTTTTTGATAAATGTACTATATCAGTTAATAACGAACTTTTACGATAATCTACCCGGTGGAGATTTGGATAAATTGATTGTCTTGTTATGTGCTCCATCGGGGAAAGCTGCATTTTTGATCAACGGTATAACATTACATACAGCTTTTGCGTTACCAATTAATCAATTTGGTGGTCAAATGTCAGAATTATCAAACGATGTAGCTAATCAAATTCGTGAAAAGTTGATAAAAACGAAAGTCATAATAATAGATGAGGTTTCTATGGTAGGTTCAAAAGCATTAGGGCAAATAGACACACGATTGAGGCAAATAATGGAAACTGATAAATCCTTTGGCGGTGTATCCGTCATCTTTGTTGGCGATTTTATGCAACTACCACCTGTCATGGATCGACCAGTCTATCAAATCCCGAAGAATAATGAAATGGCTGCATTTTTCGATCGTAACCCATTATCGGACGAATTTTCGATCTACGAATTAACAGAAGTAATGCGGCAAAAAGATGAATTGGAATTGATACTTGCCCTCAATAACTTAGCACTCGGACAAATGCGTAAACAAGATATTGATTTAATTAAATCTCGAGAAATTGAAAATGCTGATTATATCCCCAATACAGCGATAAGATTATACGCCACAAATTCCAAGGTCAATACTTATAATACCTTGAGAACTTCACAATGTCCTGGTGAAATGATAGTTTCGTGTGCTAAAGATACTATTTTACGTAAAACGGATAATGAGACGACATTAAAACTTTTGGAATCATTAAAATTGAAAAAATTGCAAGACACAAATGGCCTAGCAAATGAAATTCAACTAAAAGTCAATATCAAATATATAATTACTAATAATATTGATGTTGAAGATGGATTGGTAAATGGTGCATGTGGTACTTTGAAATTGATTACTTTTAAACCAAATACGAATGAGCCACACATATTGTGGATAGATTTCCATTCATCTAGAGTCGGCAAGAAAGCAAAAAGATCATTTGCTAATGACATGGAACGTAATAATATCAATTCTAAGCTAACACCAATCAATAGAAGCTCAATCGTATTGAATATTTCCAAGAATCTAGAACATCAAATAATTCGTGAACAATTTCCCCTTGTGCCCGCAGAGGCAATAACTATTCATAAAGCACAAGGACAAACCTATGATGAAATTTGTTTAGATTTTACTGAACCTGCAACAATTACAAGGCAAATGATGTACGTGGCTTTAAGTAGAGTAAAACAATTGAGTGGTTTATATATTTTAGGTAATTTTAAAGTTCCTAAAAAACAAGCTAAAACAGACAATCATGCTCTTACAGAATTAAAGTATTTGAGAGCATATAAACGACTTGACTCATCATATAATAATTTAAAAAATGAGAAAGGATTGATAATCATATATCAAAATGTTGGTACTCTGCAGAATAAATTAAACCATATATTTGGAGATGATTGGTTTCATCGAGGGGATGTATTAATATTTAGCGAGACACTATCGAAGTGCCATGATAAATTGGACATTGAAAATTATAAAATTGTATTCAGATCAAATTACAGTCATGCAAGTCGGGGCTTGATATGTTATGCAAAAAAGGATATTGTAGTAGAAAATATTGCGGTGGAAAATGAATTTAACGAAAAAGCACACGTAGAAATACTTGTATTGAAAATTGAAGATTATTATTTAGTAAGCGGATATAAATCACCAGAATTAACTAGAGTAATGTTTGAGAAAAATTTTCACAAATTTATGCAAACAATCCCAAGCGATAACGATAAAATAATATTCATCGGTGACTTCAATTATAACATTGTGAACCATGATAATAATCATGAAAACACATATTTGATAAGGTACCTGAAATCATATAATTTACAATCCAAGCTGTCGAGTGATAGTGTAACCACAAATTTGAATACACAATTAGATGTGATATTTGCGACCTTTTCGAATATCAAATGCGGTATTTACGAAACATATTTTAGCTATCACAAGCCGATATACGTGATTCTTGGTGATAATATAATTGGCAACAAGAACTTGTCCACAACTCAGGAAAATATCGATAACATAAAGAAAAACGATAAAAATAACCTATCTATGGAAATAATCAGCGATGTCACACGAAGTACTCGTAATCTACGGCCGTGTCTGGATGAACTTATACATTCATTTCATGAGACTATGAGTTTCAAAAGTAGTGAATACAGTCAATGTTCTAGTTCTTTTGTAGAAGTAGAACTTACTGATTCGTTTCAAAAAGTAATCAGTTTTCAAACAAATCCGAATGATTTTACTAGAAAAAGTGTGGATCTTGGAAAGTGTGATTCTGAAAAGCAACCAATTGAACTGCCAAAAATTGAACAAGGTACTTCAATACACATTGAAATGCTGTTGTCACAAGTCGCTCAATGTACAGATCTGCGAGAAATTCAAGAAATCTGGCACAAAGAGTATCAATGCATTTTGGCAATTGTAACTGCAATTGATTCCAAGAAAGTATTGGATACAAGACCTGCAGAGAATCGTCAACCTTATAGACTGCAAACAAATTTGAAATCCATCAAAGATTCCGATAGAAATAAAGTAATTAATCAAGCTTTCCAATTATCCGATAATAAAGGTGATGGAAACTGTTTATTTAGAGCATTAGCTGATTTAATACTCGGCGATGAGAATAAATATGTCGGTATTAAAGTCTTTATTATCAATCACATTTTAGCAAATATCGATCGATATGGGCCTCTAGTTTTCATGGGTGTTATTGAAATTGAAAACATAAATAACGAAGCTATCAACTATCCAACAATAGTTGATTTTTTAAATATGATAGCTCGCGAAGGAACATGGGGCAATGAGGGATCACTCTATGCTATCAGCAGTGCGTTAAATATGAATGTAATTGTGGTTGGTGTAAATCTTAGAACAAATAGTATAAACGTGATTAACAAATTCATACCAGAAATTGTAGAAGTTAAGAACCCTTTGACATTAATAAACGAAATCGATTTCCATTACATAGCAGCCCATAGAAACTCCAAGTCACCCAATTTTGACAGAAGAATATGGGAAGGAATTCGTATCATAAACATCCAATTGAAGGAAATATTTGACCATCATAAAAGAAAATATGCAAGCCGACGAATCTCTAAAGATAAAACATATGAGTAGGAAGTAAATGTTGTCATTTTAGAATATTCCCAGAATATTAAATTATAACAAGTTACCGTACAGTCACATTTGATTTTTATCTTGTCTATGTCATTAATACTTATGCAATTATTTTTTTTTTTTTTATTTAATCATTACATTATATGTACATAGTGTGACGTGGATTTTATTTGATCCTCGGATCTGGACCGGATAGCCAGTCTCCATTCACCATCCACTCGACAATTGGCCAAAAGAAAACAAAGAAATAGCAAAAGTTGGGCGCCAGGCGGATAACCGCCACGTTCAAAAATATAAACAAAATATAACCTACGGGTACGTAAAGCGTCGGCTAGCTACAGTACCGCGGAGAGGGGTCAGGATTAATTGAAGGATTAGCGGGACGTTAAATAACGACTCGAGCGTTTGAATTTGACAGTAAAAAAATAGAATTTATTCAACAAAATAGAAAAGAAATAGAAATAATAATTTTAACAATCAGGGATAAATTCCCTCGTATAACGAACGGCCACAGGTCGTGTAAAAGTGACCCGGCCACGTTTGACGAGCTTTACAATATCTAATAAACTACTAGCTTCCACGTGGGAGAGCAATAACAAGGAAAATCATGCAAAATAATTAAATAACTCGACAAACTCGGTCCTCGTGAGACAATAGTTCAACTAGAACGCTAAATAGACTCCACGAGGAGGACTTACAACTAATTGACAATCTAATATTTACAATGGGTGAGCCCTCGGCTCTTAATAACGAATAGGGAAGTGAAATTGAACAAAAAAAAAGTGATATTTACAGATCTTACTAAGACTAACTTAACCTAACTCTGCGAATAACGCGACTAATAATTAACAGAATTTATTCATTGACTCGAACCCGAAAAACAAAGACTCGAAATCTAAACACTACCTAGCTGTGTCTCTCCCTACGGGAGGAAGAGAGAGCGACAGTGACTGACTAGGACTATCTCTGTCGCACTCGTGTGCGACAGGTAGCACACCCGAACTTAACAAACTATAATACTCGATATTTCTCTACAAAATAATGACTCGAACGATATTCTCTACCACACGGGGACACTGGTGACGGCCTACCCTTCGGAGATCGGTTTAATTCGATTCCAAAAATATTAATTAGCCTTGTGGCTGCTCAAGGCAATATGGCTGACGGCCGTTGCCGAATCCAAATTAGCATGGGTAAGAATGGCTAACGCTTACCGTCTTCCAGCCACCTACGGAATAGGAGGATTTCCCTTCCCACGTTCATGTCCGGGGATTCTAGTTATCCTCGGGGATTGGTATTACGCCTCGCACTCGATCACACCAGACTCTGATTAACTACGGCCCTCGGGGCTTACGCTCAATGAATTTCTCAATAACCAAAAATCGCACTTTTCAAGACACTGGAGTGTTTGCTACAATAGCCTAACGCAGAGTGACTAGACCGCATGGCGCCGGTAATCAGCGCCCTCGTGTCACGGCCCAATATCGATCGTTGTATCGACCGAAGGATCCCTTAAGCATGGCGACCGGTGGTCGCCACGCGCGTAATTCAAAGTTCGCCACGATGATGTTAGCTCGCTACGTCGGAGGCTCACGGGTCGCAGGCTCTTCTTGGTGGCGGGAATCTCTTCCACCACCGATATCCCTCGTTGTGGAATGCCCTTGGCACTCCCCCGTGTTCTCTAGATTAATAGCAGGAGGTAGCGTGGCCATCACTATCCTCCGAAGCTTTTGTGTGGCGTTCGTCGAGTGGGATCCAAACAGTCGATACGGGAACGTCTTGCGTCGTTAGTGGCGTGTCTCTGTCCCAGTCTCTTAGCCGTCGGCTGGGCCTCGTCTCCCACATGTTAGAGAAAAGTCGTAAAACAAAACAAAAGAATAAATAATATGCTCAACAGTCTTTAGTCGGTCACGGTCGCCTCTCGGAATTTCTATCGGACCTCGGGGTCTATCTACTCATTCTCTCATTTTCATCCACTCCGCTAAGGTCGTTTAAGGGGTGAGGAGCCTGTCGTAACATGCAATGTTACAATAGATATATTATTATTATTATTAAATATCGTATAGTAAAGTTTGGAAAATGAACGTTTCTGCAGTCGTTGATCCAATCCTGTATCGGAAGAGATAACCAAACCTAGAATAAAGATTACCGTACGCCATTTCTTCAATTCACCGCTACGTGTACATATACCCATGGTGTTGACTTTACTTAGGTATTTTTTTTTTTCTCTGTAATTATAGTCATGCATTTTAGTGCCCTGTGTATCTCTGCACATTATAAACGGTTGAGATAAGCGATATAATTCAATTTATTATTGATTCATAAACACGGTATATTTATTTATTGAATTCTTTAAAAGACAATTGACAAAGTAGGCATTTCGTATCAGTATCTGCGGTTATGAGCGCTAAGTTTTATTATTATTTACATTAAAAACATTCCATCAAATTTTGTGTTCAGGTTGTGACGACCCACAATTAAATAAATTTCAAGAGAATGGACTGACAATTCGATTTTTAGTGAAATGATAAAAGCAATGACATAGTGTAATCATTAGGCTTTGCCAGGGAAAATGATTGAAGAGTGTCACAGTACGTTCGAAATTCTTCCTTAATGTGTTCTAAAAAAATTATTATGTATATTTAAAACACTCGATATTTATTTGTTTGATAGAAGCAAAGACTTGTAAGATAATAAATACTTTTTACTCCACTTGATATTTTTCCTAACTTCCTGCTCCGCTTTTTATAAGTGAGAAAACCGCTTGTGTGTATGTGTGTGTCTGTCCCGACTTTTCGAAGATGAAAAAAAAAAAAATAGTGGAAGGTATTTATGGCCATTAGTCCTGAATCTAATGTCAATTGACAGAAAATTGTAACGTATAACTACAGCTCCAATATGGTAGTCCAAAGCCCAGAACTCGTCTGATCTTTGTGTACTATGGTACAGTAATATTTATCGATGGTGTCCCTGTGACTCACGATTTTTCCTAGCTTTTTTTCAAATCAAATTTCCCTTCTACAAATATTTTATTTGCCAATGACCAGTGGCTTACTTCGTGACTCTGCTCCAACACGCAGCTGTCATATTCCTAACAACCTGAAGGTTCCACTCGTCACGGGCAAATAAAATATTCATAGAAGTAAAACTCGATTCTGGAAAAAATAGTGAGCCACGGGGACACCATCGATGAACATTACTGTACCTGAGGGTTTTGCACCCGCTGATCATGAATTTGATACTGTTTTTCCGAAGTTCAAATAAAAGAATGACATTATTATTGATGTTGTTGTTATTTTTGTTGTATCAGCTCGGAGCGAGTTTGATAACGGGAAGTTCAAAGGCTGGCTCATGGTCAGCCCAAATCCGCTTGTTTTGTCTGATTCTATGTTGGCGATACAAGTGCAGTTCGATAAAATACATAGTTCTTTTCAGCCGTAGTTTTCTCTATACGGGATGATTCATTGTAATCGCCCAGGGCTGATATTTCCGAAACTAAGGAAGATGCGAAAAAAAGTTTGGTATAAAATATTCAGCGTTCAGAGGGGAACGAAACTTGATGGTATCAGTATTTCCGTAAGTGGAGCCGCCGAGGTTAGGTGAAGGTCAACTTGTTTTTTGTTTTAACGGAATGATATATTTTTTTCACAGAATCTGCAAGAGCGTCAGATTCCGCACCAAAAAGTACTCACATACATATGGCCTAAGGTCAATGAGTAACGAGGTAGAGCCGGTCAAAACAGTACACATGCGGCTGTGGTGCAGCGCCCGCCAGTGTACCAATCCACAGTTATCTTGTCGGTATTGTGAGGAGACTTGAGTATCCATGTTTTGAGGGATATGAAGGGGTCAGATTATTTTCCACGTGGCGTTGCTAAGGGTAAATAAAGTAAAACTAGTTGATTGTGATTTAGTTGAAAACAAATTTTTGTACGGATTTATGAAAAAAAAAAAAAGAAATTACCAATTTGACGTAAAAATGAGGAATGAAAAATAAAAAACGCAATGAAATAATTCCGAACAAAAACTTGTTGTTTGATTAATATACGGAACAAGATCAAAATCAAATAGTTTTATTTTATTTACCCTTAGCAACTCCACGTGGAAAATAATCTGACCTCTTTATATCCCTCAAAACATCGATACTCAAGTCTCCTCACAATACCGACAAGATATCTGTGGATTGGTACACTGGCGGGCGCTGCACCACTGTTTTGACTGGCTCTGCCTCGTTACTCATCTGACGTTCTGTCAAATTGTGGACAAAAAATATGTCATTCCATTTGAAAAAACCGAGTCGACCTTCACCCAACCTCGGTGGCTTTACTTACGGAAATACTGATACGATCAAGTATTGTCCTCCTCTGAACCCTGAATATTTTATACTAAACTTTTTTTCGTATCTTGCTTAGTTTCGGAAATATCGGCTCTGGGCGATTAAAATGAATCACCCAGTATACTGAAATTTCTTCTAAAAGTTCACTTGCTTGCGGCCGTTCCTCTTCCGGCATACATTCAGGCTTTTCATATGAAGCATTCCTCGTCCACGGGCCACTTTTTTCGATTCACCCATCGAATATTCTTGGGATTCGAATTTTTTTCATTACTTTAAAAGGGCTCTGTGATTTTTTCATACATTTAAACACCGATTCAGGAATTACCTTCTCTTGTTCACACCAGTGTATTTCAGAAAATATTCAACGCTGAAAAAAGTCCTCGGAACATCGACATACGAATTTTTTATCTACTTCCGAATGATGTTCGAATCATAGTTTTTCCGACACGGAAAGGTTTATTTTTCGCAACAAAAAATCCAATTTCTTTTTTCGTCAAAACGTGTCTTCGATTCCGGTACCAATTTTACATGGTATTTGGCATTGGCTGGAGATTCCGAAAAAAATCAGCAAGTAGCACTCACAATTCTTACGTAGTGAAAAAATAGACATATTACAAATTGAATTTATATCGCGCGGATCTAACAGAGGGCAAACGAGTATTTCAAAACAGATTTCACGACGATGTTTAGTGTATATGAATCTACACGAATTTCATTTTTCATTTGTTAATTCCATTATACTACGTAAGAATCAAAGATGCCACTGTGCAATTTTTTTTTAGTTTTGCATAATTTTCATCCACTGCCAGATACCTTCTCAAATTGGTACCGGAATCGGAGGTGTATTTTGCTGGAAGAAATTATTTTTATTATTTATTTCATTGTTTTGTTCACAAAAGTCGACCTTCCCGTGTCGGAAAAATCATGACTCAAACATCATTTGAAAGTAGATGAAAAATTCGGAAGTTCATGTTCAGATGAATTTTTCGAGCGTTCAATATTTTCCGTGATACACTGGTGTAAACAAAAGACGGTAAATCCTGAACGGTGAGCTTTAAAAATGTAAGATATATTACAGAGCCTCTTTGAATTATTAAAAAAAAATTCGAATCGTAAGGAATATCCAACAGGTCGACCGAAAAAACTGGCCCAGTTGACAAAGAATGCTTCATATCCTCACTATGTAATTCGTAGAAATTCAGTCCTCGTGTAATTACATTTGCGAGCAAAATCTTGCTCGTGTACATAATTGTGGACATAAAAGTTATATCGCCTAACTACCTTTGCTTCGTTAGACTGATAAGGATATATATGTGTTCAATATTTACACCAGCGTTCAGAAAAGACAAGCGGTTTTCGCTGCGCAGCACGAGCATACGGCAGAGGTCGGTTTACAGGTTGAATCGAACTCTTGGTCCGGAGAAGGGCTCCGAGATGAGTCGCTTTCAGATCGATCCGAAAATAGCTCTACCGATTCTTTGCGCGAAAAAGATAAAGTAATCGAAGGCCGTCGTATTGTTGATGTAACTTACATGCTGGAGCAGATCAACGATAAATTCGATAACCATTATCCGCTTTTGGTTTGTACGTTTCGAGAGATGATACAAACGAAATCGCTACGCCATGGTTTGCAAACGCAAATCTTCTTCCGGTGCCAGGTGTGCGATTTCGAGGACAGTATCTGGACCGATCGCAAGGATGGAGACGCGATGGATATTAATCGAAGTGCTGTCGCGGGGACTATCGCTACGGGAATAGTATTCGCATAGATGGAACAACTCTTTGCTACCATGAGTATTCCCTGCATGGCTAAGAGGACATATGGGAAATACAACAGCGAGATGACTGCGGCGTTTGAGAAGGCAGCTGTGACTGAAATGCTGCAGGCCGGCGAGATCGCTAAGAAACTGGCACTTGAAAGAGGGGATTTCATCATACACGACGGAATGAAAATTCCCTTTATCACCGTGGTAGCCGATTGCGGTTGGATGAAACGGTCGTACAAAACAGGTGAGTATGATTCTCTGTCTGGTGTTGGTGCGATCGTAGACTATCATACACAGAAAGTGATCTTCATCGGCGTCCGCAATAAATTTTGCTATATTTGTGAACGGGCCGCACGGCAAGACGTTACACCTAAAGATCACGTCTGTTTTAAAAATTGTGGCCGTGACCAAGCATCCACAGGGATGGAGAGCGACGCGCTATTGGAAGGTTTCAAGACGAGCATTGAAACCCACGGACTGATATACAAAACTTCAATAGCAGACGGTGATAGTAATGTTTACAAATCAATTGTAGACAACGACCCGTATTCAAAGTACGGCATACGTGTTGAAAAACAGGAATGCGTCAACCACTTGCTGCGCAACTTGGCAAAAAAAATCAGAGACGTAGCCAAGACAAAAGGGCGAAAAATTGCCAAGCAGAAGAAATTGGTAAACGGCAGCGTACTGAAATTCAGGAATGCAATTGAAGCGGCAATACTGCATCGCCAATTGCATATACAAGATGATCCCGCAGGTAGTACCATGGTTGAGCTCCTGGAAAACGACGTCCTAAACTCACCGTGTCACGTTTTCGGTGATCATAGGAAATGCCGCGAACTTAACAGTTTTTGTCATGAAGAGACTACTGAAAAGGGAATCAACGACGTCAGAGACCTAAAAAACGCAGGACTTCTTGTGCAGCTGGACGAGGCCGTAACATATTTAAGCTTGAACGCCGAAAGCTTATTGTATCGCGCTACCAATAATATTGCAGAATCGTTCAATGCCTTAGTGTGCAAAACGGTTGGTGGGAAAGGGATCAACTTCGGCCAGAGGGGATCGTTTCAAGCAAGATGTGCTGGCGCTGTTCTGCAACACAATACCCAGAACATCCTAACGGAGCTACACAGAAGCGAGAAAAAACAGCCACCGAGCATTGCAACTGACATAGAGGCCCGGCGCCAGCGTCAAGTACGCTACAATGCGACAATGAAGAAATCTAGAAAAGAATCACGGGCACTTTCTTGTCATAAAAACAACGAACGCCGACGACAGGATAAAAACTATGGCCCAAATGCAGCGAGGCCCGATTTGCCTGATAACGTGTACGACGATCTCGCAGAACTACATCAAGGCCGGCTGTTGGACTATCAGAAGAATCGTGCCGAACTCGAAGTCAATACAAGAGGGCAGGCCGACAATGCACTGTGGCAAACCGTGCGAAGGAAGATTTTGACAGCTTCGAACTTCGGTAAAGTCTGTCGAACGAGGGAGGATACTTCGTGTTCTGTTGCAGCGCAGTCCCTACTGTACCCATCCGTCAGCAGTACAGCTAGTATGTCGAAAGAATCCGAGGCCATCGAAGAACTGCAGAAGAAATTAGCGGCAGATGGAATTCCTGTTGCTATTAAGCCGTGTGGATTGTTCATTGATCCAGAACTCGAATTTTTGGGAGCCAGTCCGGATGGTATAATCGACGATGCCACTATCGTTGAGGTGAAATGTCCTCAAACTGCACGAGCCCCCAACCCAGAAAATGCGATTGAACAAGGTGTCACAGCGATACCCAATTACTTTGACAAGAATGATCCAATGAAGATGAACACATCTCATCACTATTACTACCAGGTACAGGGGCAGTTGCATATAACGCGCGCCGATACATGCTACTTCGCATTATGGACGCCACACGGCCTTAAGTACGTCACAGTATCACGGGATGATGAATTCTGGAGGAACCGAATGGAACCCTATCTAACTCGATTTTACACAGAGTGCATGCTGCCGGAAATCATAGACCCACGGTACATTCGCAGAATGCCCATCCGCGAACGCAAATATATTCTGGAAGCTCAGCAACGAAAGAACCAGCGGGCTCTTCAGGAATCGGAAGCTGGAAGAAGCACGCGGCGTCCAAGAGCGATAAAAGCAGCTAGGAAAGTTGACGAGGACGGTTCACTTCGCCAAGTGCTTAGCACAGACACCGCAAGCGAATCCGAAAATACGAGATCCGACCGAGTTAGAAAAGTTGCACCTTTGAGGCTCAGCAGAACTGATCCGAGTAATTCAGAGTCTTGGATCGCGACTACGACGGAGGAGGAATCCAATTTTCCTGAACAGGGACCCAGAGTGATGCCGACGGTACTAACCAAACGTACTTCCAGAAGAGGAGAGTCATGGTTCGTATCATCCTCAGATGAAGAAATTCGTCGACCCTCGAAAAAATTACGAGTTCCGCCGATAAGAATAAGGAACCGCTACTCTGATCACGGAGATGATTGGGCTATATTACCCCAGGGCAAGCAACATTCAACGCCTTCGAACCAACAGTCACGTGGGATCGTGGTCGCTGCGCCCGTTGAAGCTGCGAGGGAACACCACGCTGGGGTCGCATGGGTTGTTGCATCAGAAGAGCATGTCACCAACAGTCCTACCCAGGCGAAAATTGATGTTCTGGAATTGGTGAATAAAAACGTGGGAATTGACGAGATCAGAAGAGACGTGTTGTCAAAAAATTCACTGCTGAATGATACGTCGATTGATCAGTTTTTATCAGTAGTCAAGGAAACGTCCCAGTTTGACACGGCAACTTCGCTCTGGCTAACACATTCACGGTTCATCAAGCCTTCGCGGACATTGCAAGATATCCACATTATCGGTGGCAATGACTTCAGGCATTGGCGATGCTTTCATTTTGATGGAACCAACCTGTTTGTATATGACAGCCTAGGCTGTAAGGACTATGAATCATTAGTAGCAGAAGAAAAAAGGTTCATTTCCCTCCGCTACCCGAATCTGAAACGTGAAGATGTCGCTTTTCCAGCAGTTCAGAGACAGCCGGATAATTTCAGCTGTGGAGTATTCTCAGCAGCTTTTGGTACAACGGTAGCTTTGGGAGGAAACCCGTCTCATAATGTATGCTCCACGGATGTAATGAAGCTTCGAAATCATCTGTTCAAAATAATACAGAGCAAAAAATTATCTGCCTTTCTAAGCGCGTAGTTCACAGCGCATCGGAACAGTTTACAAACTAAACAGATTTCCAATAATTGCGTGAAGAATTGTTCCGCGTTATGTTCCATTACTCGGATCTTTTAGTAAAACAGTCCGCTGCTCTTCGGACGCGGATCGAACAAGTGACAAATGACAGTTCGCTGCTCTTCGGACGCGGGTCGAACAAGTCACAGTTCGCAGCTCTTCGGACGCGGATCGAACAAGTGACAGATGACAGTTCGCTGCTCTTCGGACGCGGGTCGAACAAGTCACAGATGACAGTTCGCTGCTCTTCGGACGCGGGTCGAACAAGTCACAGATGACAGTTCGCTGCTCTTCGGACGCGGGTCGAACAAGTCACAGATGACAGTTTGCTGCTTTTCGGACGCGGATCGAACGACAAGTCAATTTGGTACCTCGCTCGCCGAGGTGATCGAAATGTTCGACATGAAGGACATCTTATGGGAGACATTGTCAATTAGCCTCCTCGTGGCGTTTCCTGGAAATACTCGTGATTACTTGAGTAGCCAATGATTGACGTTCAAGAATTGTGAGAACATGACATGTGAAAATTCGTAGTACCTTCTTTTGATGTTAATACAACTTGTGGGGCATAAAAATTTAAAATAATTACCCTGTTTCTTATCCGTCATTCGGTGACTTACATCCTTTTAGTTTTAGTCTTTCAATTCTAAGAAATCAATACCTTTTTTCTCAATTTTCACAACAACTTTTGTTTTATATTTACACCGCTATGTATTACGAGTGATTTTTCTAATGGTGGATATGATGTAACGAAAAATTAGTAATACACTACCAGCAATATAGCTCTGTGCATTTTCATTGCTTGGGTAGAATAGTCATTTATTTTTCAGGTAAAGGAGTACAAGAAAATAAAAAATAAACGAAACAAAATAAAATAAAATAAGACAAAAAGTCGACGGAACTGCAAGCATTGCCGAACACGGGGCTCACAATCGTTCCCCTGTTGCCCTTGAAACACACGCACCTATTTCAAAGAATTTCGTTATTGCTAGATGTCATAATTTGCAGTGATCCAAGCTTTTTGTGATCATCAAACTCTTTTCCAATTTGTATATTTTTCTGACTCAGTATCAGTAATGCGTAGATACTATTCTAATTGTTCTAATCGACGTACGATAATTGTGGGCAATCGATTCTAGATATTTTTGGCGTCGGTGCTTGCGAATCCGTCAATCATGGTTAGAATCCCTTGGTGGTCTTTTTTTTTTTTTTTTTTTAATTCGTCTCTCAGATTTATCATGTCACAAATCACATATTAAACTACAAGATAAAATATTTCATACACAAAATTACGTGATGAAGTACTTGCTAGAATCGTTCATAACTTGCTAAAACTTAGTATTTAATTTATTAGGTAATTTATCATGTAATTTATTTTGTGGTTTATTAGATCATTTCTTACATACAGGGAAGATACGGGTATGGTTTCAACTCAGTCACAGCGAACTCAGCACATTCCAGGTTTTTCATCTGCATTTGTTCTCTGGTTGAATTGATTTGCTGGCGGAAGACATTGATTCGAAAAAAAAAAGTGGATGGTCAGCCTGCAATAAACAGACGAAAGACCTGAAGTGTGCCGAGTTGGCTGTGACTGAGTAGAAACCATACCCGTATCTTCCCTGTATAGTTTTTCAGTAGGGAATATTACGAACTTCGGACAATTCGTTTCGGCGGTAAGAAATTATTGCATAAACTAGACTCAACAGCTGAGATCGTAAATAGATTCATGTGGCAGAGTCCGTATAAAATAATCAACAAAGAATCCACGAAAGCACCGTACCTTTTGCACTTGTTCTCGAAGCGTGTGTAATTGGGTGAAATAAATAAAAGAGACATGTAACGTGTATTTTTATGATTTTTTTTTATAATAATAACAGCTTAAATCATATATATATCTTTTTTTCATTAGTATTTTATTTATTTTTTATTTTATCATTTATATTTATTATTTATATTTATTTATATTTATATTTTTACTTATACAGGGTGAGTTTTTTATCTTGAGACATCGAAATATCTCAAGAAATACGCATCGTACAAAAAAATGTCCGGAATTAAAACTGTTTGATTTTGAGGGGGAAAATTGACTCTGTGAAAATCAACCCCCCACCACAACCCCTGAATGCGGGAGGGGTAGTAACTTTGAAATTTCAAATAGGAACCCCTATTTTGTATTGCAGATTCGAATTCTACATGAAAAAATACACAAGTTTTACTGAGACATATTTTTTCGATTCGGGACAGATGGCGCTTGAATTGCGAAAAATCAAATTTTTTATTATTCCAAGAAATTCCAAATCGAAGATAGGGAAGTACCGTGTTGAATGTTTTCAGGAGAACAATTCGATTGTGCATAGTTTCACCTCAATCACCACAGCCACTTTTAGCGCTACCCAGGAACATCGACGTATGAACGTAGTAGTTGTCTGTTTCCTTCGGGGTGCTTATTTTCAGTGAGTCTCCTCGCCTCTCACTATTGGGGTGCTTGCTGTCAGTGAGTTCCCTAGCCTCTCATCTCTCCTGAAAACATACAACAAGTACCTCCTTATCTTCGATTTGGAGCGCCTTTCTTGGGATAATCAAAAATTTGATTTTTCGCAATTCAAGCGCCATCTGTCCCGAATCTGAAAAAAATCCTTCAATAAAACTTGTGTATTTTTTCATGTAGAATTCGAATCTGCAATACAAAATGGGGGTTCCGTTTGAAATTTCAAAGTTACTACCCCTCCCGCATTCAGGGGTTGGGGTGGGGGGTTGATTTTCACAGAGTCAATTTTCCCCTTCGAAATCAGACAGTTTTAATTCCGGACATGTTTTTGTACGATACATATTTCTTGAGATATTTTGATGTCTCAAGATAAAAAACTCACCCTGTATATATTAGGGTGGCCCAAAAAAAAAAAATATTTTTTTTTCGAGTCTCTTACTAAAATATGTTAGTTTATCATGTTTGAGGAGCCCCCTCCAAAGCGCAGCACGAAGAAAAAATTTTAAGAAGTCGCTCAAAATTTTCAAAAATTGCAAAAATCGTCGAAAATCAATTTCTAATTCTTTTATTTTTTGTTTTCTCGTTATTTCACTATTTTCTACTATAAAAATGATTAGGATCCCTTAATTTTCAAATCGATATTTTGATATTTGAAGGTCGGTCAAGATTTTTTTTAGCCTTTCAAATAGAGTACCTTAGACCTTTTCGAGCGACTTCTGAATATGAATATTAAACTTTTTATTTTTTATTTTCGTCTCGAAATTTTGTTTTGCATCTCTCTAGCCTTATTTCTATTCTTTAGTATTTCAGCTTCAAGAAAAAAAAAAGGTCGTTAATATTCATGTTCAGAAGTCGCTCAAAAAGGTCTAAGGTACTCTACTTGGAAACTTGAAAAAAATCTTGAGCGACCTTTAAATATCAAAATATCGACTTCAAAATTGAGGGATCCTTATTATTTTTATGGTAGACAATAGTGAAGTAACGAGAAAACAAAAAATAAAAGAATAAAAAATCGATTTTGGCAATTTTTGACAATTTTGAGGGACCTCTTACAATTTTTTTTTCAGCTGCGATTTGGAGGGGGCTCTTAAAACATGATAAACTAACATATTTTCGTAACAGCCTCGATAAAAAAAATATTCTTTTTTTTTGGGCCACCCTAATATATATTATTCAATTTTAGCTTAATGAAAACTTATAAAATATTTGGTGCCCCCCTTTCCGCCGCCCCCCTTCCTGCCACCACCTCCTTTCCCGCCACCTCCTTTCCCGCCACCTCCTTTCCCGCCACCATCCTTCCCGCCACCTCCTTTCCCGCCACCATCCTTTTCGCCACCATCCTTTCCGCCGCCTCCCTCCGTGGTGCCACCCTCCTTGATGCCACCCTCCTTGGTGGCACCAGCCCTGCTGCCACCAGCCCTGCTGCCACCAGCCCTGCTGCCACCAGCCCTGCTGCCGCCCGCCCTGCTGCCACCGTCCGTGCTTTCAACGTCTTCCCCGCCACCATCTGAGCCAGTCCTGCCGTCGAGCAGGTCGGACCAGCGCCGCCGATTCGACCACCTGTATCTAAAACAGATGTAGTTTTCAACAACTATAGTTTAGCAATTTTCGAAAAACGAAAGCACTGAAATACCTCTCGACAAACCCTTTTTTTTTAACGAGAAACCTATTTCTTGGCATAGAGCGCGGTTATTTGGAAATATTTTCGAACTGTCATATGCAAGATGATGATTTTACAATAACAAATTGAAATCTTTGCATCGACAGTGGAATCTCTAGCAGACGCTACACCTACTTACATAAAGGTTTGTAAATGATATGCTGTTTTTTCGAAATGTAATTGTTGAGAATAATGGTTCTTTAGAGTGTACAGTACTATAGGGAGATTAAGATCTCTCTCGAAAAATATAAAAAATGGGCTAAAGTTTCTGCGGTGCATCAATCCAACAATTTGAGCAGGGCTCATTTGATGATAAAAATACGAGCCCGATCGAATTATTGTTCTTGCGCAGACTTTAATATCGTGTCAAGGAGAATTCGATCGGACTCGGATTCTGGCCGTGAAAATGTACCCTTCAAAAATTTTGTCATGTTGATCCACTGCCGTGTATGTGATAATAAATTTGGTCGCAAAGTCATTTTATACCCACGTCTCGTTGCGATCCTGTCGCTTACGTGACAGCGTCCGCCCCCCGCTACGGCTGCTCGTCGGTGATTTCTAGTGTAAACAATGTAAGGATGAAATCTCAAAAAACACTTTGCAAACGTTTATTATAAAAATGTAGGGGAGAGCGCGGCAAAGAGGGCAGCGGGACAAAGCGGGCACTTCGGCCAAATTATCGAAATGAAATTAAAAAAATAATTCCTTTGGGAAACAATTTTAATTGAAAAAACGGAAGATCGAAAATTGTCCAAGAATTTTTTTTTTACGAGGTGCTCCCTTTGCCCCGCTGCCCTTCTTGCCATGCTTTTCCCTACTACTTTGATCAGAGGGCCTTATTTGCGGATAAACTGAAATTACCAACACGGAAGAAGTCACTAGCGATGGAAGACCGGTGGATACAACTACCCCAATGATATATTGATAATCTAAGTGATAGAGTTGAATCGAATCGACAATGGCTTAGGATAATAGCATAAAAATTTGAGAATATTTGATACAGAAAACTGCGTCCAGAAAAAATATGGATTGTTAGAAATAATATCTTTCTGTTACGTAATATTGTTACGAATCTATATTATCCCATTACTCAATTACACACGGAGAAACTTTTCCTAGGAAAGATTACATTACTTGTGAGTAACGTTGTGATTCACCCGCATTTTCGATAATATTACCAGCGAGTATATGGTACACTTTGTTGCCGAAAACTACCGAAATATCCGAGATCCGACTACAAAGTTTACCATACTCGCTGGTGATATTGCCGAAAACGCGGGTATATCCCAACGTTACTCACAGCTATTGTAATCTTTCCTGGAAAAAGTTTCTCAGTACATGCATGCGTTGACAATAAGATGAATTTTGAAACCATTGATATGAACGAAGAATGTTATGTGGATTATCATTTTTTGCGCATACTAGGGCCTGGAAAATTCGGTACAACATTATGTAAGTACCTGACCACTTGAGCCGCTCTTTCCCTCTGTCCCTCGTTCTTCATTTTTCCTCTTCCTACTTTCCAGCTTTTTATCCCGCTTTTCTTTTTCGATCATTTCATCAATTTCTTCCGACCATCCCTCTTTCCTCACTCTCTCATGCTCCTGTTTTTCCAACTTCTCCATATCCTTCAATTGTTCCTCCAATATCCTCCGGTCCCTCTTCTCTTTGTCTTTCCTCAACATTCCCTTCCTCTCTGCCTGAAACTTTTCTTTCTCTCTCCTCAATTCCTCTCTTTCCCGATTTACCTCCTCCCTGACGCTTGAAATCGCGGCCAGGGATTCATCGGCCTCCTGCCGGGCCTTCCTGAGTGCGGCTAACTCCTCCCGAACTTCCTCTGCTGACATGATCTGTTCAAGACACAAATAATACAGCGAATGATTTTGCTATCGACCAAAACATGAATAGGTAAATACACACAACGGAATAGACGTAATGAATACATAATCGAACGCAGAATAAGAGTAGAGGTAAATGAGAACAGAATAAGAAGCGCGCCGGAGCCCACCAATTAGCTACTTATCGCAACGTAGGTTTCTGAACGACTGAGGCAGTGATAGAAGAAGCTGATGCATGTCAACTGCACAAAAAACAAAATCTTGTTGCCGCGACGCCGAGGGTAACCGCGAGCAGAAAACCGTAGCCCGGCGATTTGTCGCCTGGGACTGTAGAAAACGCACGTGAATACGAAAATTGTTATCCCAACAAAATGCTCAAACACACATGTTCTGTCGATAATAATTTATAGAGAAGATTGTCTATTCGTATCGTTATATGTGAAAAAAGAAACGCAGAAAATGCTGACGGTGATGATTTTCGAGCATACAGTTTCCTCTTTGAAATGCATTTTGACTATAAATTTTCAGCCTAATCGTCATCAAGTTATTCGTTATTGCAAATACGAATGAAAAGTATGTGATTTCACAGGATTTTATATAACAACATGAATACTTGTAACATAATGATTTTACGCGAGATTGAGGTATCTGATTCAAGAAGGGGACATATTTTTATTTCGTTCCGCAGGGGTCTTGTCACTTCAACTCGCTCTGTATTACCCAATTTTTTGAATTTTTGAACAAAATTTGCAGCAATCGTATATCATAGTGTTTCACGATTGGCTACAGCAGGAAAAAGTTAATATTGTTTTTCACAAAAAAGTTATTGATCAGTTTCCGAGACATTGCAGGAATCAGCTGTGCATATCTTCGAGCGTTTCGGAAGTCGAACGAATTTCGAGCGACCGAAAACTTCCAGTGGGAAAGTTGTTCGTCCAGGTACAAATAAGTTTTCTGGAACGTTTCACTTCGATCAAATGAATGGTTAAAAAATTGTCAATGTTTTATTTCACCACCGCCTGGCTGCCGCGCGCGTAGGTTACAGCGAGAGTATATTGGCGCAGCGACTCGCAGCAGTTGGCCTAAGATGAAAAGTAATCGAGACTCTGTGGATACACAAAATCATGGTTTATTGTTCATTGTTTTTTTTCAATTTAAAGCAAAGATATCAATTTATGTATTCTTCAAAAATAACCTGTCATTTTTGACAATTTCGTAACCCTACTGAAAAAGATTTTGTAAAAGATTACGTGAAAAAGTACCTGATAAATTACACAATAAGTTCTAAAAAGTTATTACCGGATTCCACTTGCAATTTATAATACAACTTATTGTGTAAATTATCACGTAATTTATCATCAATTGTGAATCGTGATAGAAAAAAAAAAAAATTTGCTTGGGGAATCGAACACTGGACCTCTCGTGTGGTAGACTCTTACGCTGATTAAAGATATTGGACGTATATGTAACTCGAGCAAAGATTGACGATAATCATTTTTTCACGAATATTTTTATTCACTATTACTGATTGTTATAATAATAAACTTTATTCTATTTAATTTTTAGAATTAATTTTCAATTGTTTGCTAATAATAATCAGTAAAAAATGATCAATTACTAATTTCAAAAAAAAAAAAAACGCTATAAGCCACAATCATCTACCAAATACCAATATCTATCAATAGATCGACGATCAATTACTAATTTTTTGAGAAGTAAACAATCAAGCAAAATTAATGACTCATTTTTCCAGAAATTGGATAATAATTATTCGATGATCGATTACTAATTTTTTGAAAAATAAAAAATCAGGTAGAATTGAATTACTATAATTTTTGCGGAAATTAAAATTAATAATTTTTGACCGATTATTATGAGCAAAAAATTGAAAATTAATTCTCATCCAATTGTTTATTATTATAACAATTAGAAATTGCGTAACAAATAATTCATCCCTAAAATAATCAGTAATAGTGAACCAAAATATTCGTGAAAAATGATTATCGCCAATCTTTGCTCAATATACATATATACGTACAATATCGTTTATACTTCAAGAAGCGTTCTAGCGCTATGGCAGCGTGTGAGTCTACAAAACGAGAGATCCCGTGTTCGATTCCCCAAGCGAAGAGTATTTTTTTTCTGTCACGATTCATCCATAATTGATGATAAATTACGTGATAATGTACACAATAAGTTATATTATAAATCGCAAGTGGAATCCGGTCATAACTTTCTAATATTTATTGTATAATTTATCAGGTACTTTTTCACGTGATACTTTACAATTTTTTTTCACTAGGAAACAGCCTATGCGAATAATTATAATCAGAAGATTTCACAAAGTGAATAAAGTGAATAAATGGAAAAAATTCGGTAACCAACTTTTCGTAAAGTCGATTGTAATTGTTATTATAGTGAGCGAAAGAAAATACGCGAGGAAAAATTAGAACAGAACTGAGCGCCTTCAATGATTCCTGAACAACCAGCGCTGGATTTAGACGAGGGGCACTGGGGGCTAGTGCCCAGCGTGGCAAATTTCGAGGGGCGGTAAAATTTGGAATGTGAGAATTTTTTTTTTTTCCCTTCGAAAATTTTATGCCGTACCTTTACCCATTTCATGTAGGCGTTAGGTAATGGGGCGGCATTTTTCACGGTGCCCCATGGCGGCAGTTGGGGTGAATTCGGCCCTGCAAACAACACGCCGTGAAATGGAATTCTATATAGGGAGCCGATCGTGCCGGAGAGAGCGACTCGCATCGTGGTGTCACGTGGTAGTGCTCGGAGAGAGAGCCGCGCTCTGGGTGATCGTCGGGTAAGGTTAGATCTGTGACCCACGTGCTCTGCCAGCTGCGAACGCCTGTCGTGTTGCCGGCGTTTACATCAGGATTCATAGAAGACATCTCGTGGACGTATTCAATTCGTAATAAAATTGTTTAAACAAACCCTGTTGCTTAGTACGACATACGGCTGCAGCAGTAGAGGTCGTACTGTTGTGCATTCAAACAAGGAAATGGAAAAGTTCATAAACATTCAGGTGAGGTAATATTTTGTTGTTGTATATTATAACAAAGCTGTGAGAGAAACCTCGCGATCCAAAATCTCTATCCAAAGACGTTGCTTACTACACGTATCTCATGTATTGAGTTAGAAGGTTGGTTTGGGTCAGAAGAGAATAGATGGAACCATTCTGTAGGATTATGTCGCTAAATATTCATGTCTGCGATTTTTTTGATATTGAAAATGCAAGTTTATCCAATTTCTTCAAAGAGCAGAATTACCCTCCTCGATAATTTCATGCAATGAGTTCGATTCGACTCCATCCGTTTATTCTGAAACTGTAAATCTACTTACTTGACAGATGACGCAGGAGGTGTCAGAGGAGAATTTCGACAGCGGTCGCAACGACAGGGAGAGATCAGACGTCAAGTAATAGCTGTGACGCCGAGGAAGTCTCGTCGAATAATCACAGTAAAGGCAG
Organism: Tenthredo livida; assembly: GCA_963992785.1. Taxonomy (NCBI): domain Eukaryota; kingdom Metazoa; phylum Arthropoda; class Insecta; order Hymenoptera; family Tenthredinidae; genus Tenthredo; species Tenthredo livida. The sequence goes on along the minus strand of OZ023072.1, from coordinate 13,987,227 downwards.
GTGATAGAGTAAGTGGAAAATCTTTTGAGGACGATTCCAATGACTGTGTTTGCAGAACGCATATGAGTGTATGTTATTTCAGTTTTTTATTTACCTGCAACGTATATAAGCTATAGAGAAATTGAAATAAATATTAATTTTATCCTATACAGATGATGATTCTGAGCCTCGACCGAGCAAGAGACAGCATCTCCTGTAGAGCATCTGCGATCACCAATCTCTGAGAACGTCGACGACTAGCTTCGATAAATTCTCAGTCAACATGATGATCACATTATCTAGAAATCCTGGCAAAGATGGAATTGGCTTCGAAATTTTTTACTGCTTTTACATCTCAGATATATCCGGACATTTTGTTCAGGGCCTTCAAGTTTTTTCAAAGTTTCACAAAATTCCAAGTTGTTTTTGTTGTTTATCAACAAGCCTAGCTAGTTTTTTTTTCATTTCACCTATGCATCAACTTCAGAAGAAAAAAGAACCAGAAAAGGCAACTCGTTGTGCTTGGAACAATCTATCAAAAGACATACGTGCTTCGGTTTAGTTGGTTTATCAATAGGATTTTAGATAGCATTGATAATATTATAAAATGTTGGTCTGCGGCAGTGTTGTGAAAATTGTAAGTGATTACTCATTACTTTCGCAATGTGTAATTGAACTTTTAATTACACATTACTTTGGTAATGTGTAATTGAACTCGATTTAATTACGCATTGCCAAAGTAATGTGTAATCAAATGAAGTTTAATTACTCATTACCAAAGTAATGTGTAATGAAATGAGTAATTCCATTGAAAATGTAATTAGAAACTCGCAACACTGGTCTACGGCAACTGATGACAAATGCCTGGTATCTGGAAATGAAAATTTCATGTACACTCTGTTTGGTTATGCTGTATTTCAGATTTTTCAAGTGTTCAGCAAACTTGCAAACAAATGACAAGTATTTGTATAAAAGAACAAAAAAACAATTTTATTGGCGAATCGGGTATGGGTAATTCATGGTTGAAAAGGAGAGCAGACTTTTGTAACAGATTGTTTTTTACACTTATTTCGAATGAATCTATAGATACTAATATTTTACTAACCATCGTCGTATAATATGTATAAACCATATATTTTATGTATTTTTATATAATTGTATATAATGGATAGCTGTATAATGCGAGGAACGTATAATATAAAATTATATATGATATGCAGTACAACTACTCACATGATATTTTATATATATATATGTATTGACAAACCATGGAAAATGATGGAATAACGGAAATAAATGAACAAAATGCTCAATTTCGGATTGATTATATATTTTCACTTACCGAGATGTTGGAGGAATCGTTGAAAAGTATTATATTGTAAATATACGTATTGTTAGTCTTCAAATCACCTCTGACTGCGGGTCGAGTCACGTGGTACCAAGTGTACCAACGTAACAGCGGTGGTAAAAGGAGAAGCTTAAATGGGCGTGCGGCGACATCTGACGGGCGTTCTGCGAACCACCACATCATATCAACAGCCGTGAGCGGCCATTTTCGCTCACGGCCCTTGACAATCGCGAAAATTACCACAAAAACGTAGATTAGATGTCGTTTCTTCATCGTTGTCGAAACCAAATATGTTTTTGGATGATTGTGTTCGGAATGCCATACAGAATCGGGCTCAGGAAGCCGATTCTGCATTTTCGATCCGTAGGCTTTGATATAAGTCGAAATAAATGGCACGACCACGCTTTTAGATAAAAAAAAGAAAAAAAAATCGATTTCATCCGATCAATCGTACCAGTTCGAACCCATTACTCGTCAAACATCGACTGCCGCAAGGACAAGTCGATTGATAGCCCCGTTTCGGAGATATAGGCGGTGTCGGTAACACATCCGGTATCCCCCCCCCTTAATCAGTAATTCTTCAACCATAGTTTGGAAGACAGTGTTGCCTGACGCAGTAACAGGCTCATATGTGTTCTGCAACGTTGATTGTTCGGAGCTTGCATGCTTGTCTACTGCAATTCAATTCAGGTCACTGTGCGAATCATACAAATCAATAAACGATTATTCATCTAAATGTTACAGTAATTACTCAAATATATCACATGTTGCCGTGGTGAAGGTGAGCTGAGAAATATCGACTCGTATAGCATACCTTGTAATATGTGATATCCAGATTGATTCTTTTGCTCACTCTGTGACGTAAGATTTCAAATAATTCTGGAGATTGTACAGCCTTGAAGTAACCGAGGTAGCATTCTGTCGCAAGTTCACGTTTTGGCCACCACATGCGCGCGTGAATGACTCTGCCGGCAGACCACTATCTGTCTATTTCCGCAGTTGTAGGAAGACGTATGCATGGGGACTTTCGGCAGAGGCCTGCTGCAGGTCATGCATGATTCGCCGGAAGTTGCTTATATCAGAATTGCACGCAAATTCAGTATGAATCTGCAGTTACTGCGTCTGCCAGGAGCAGGGATGAGGGTCTAAAATATAGAAATAATGCAAGGAGCGGTTTTCATTTTCAAAGACTAAAATTTCGTTACAATATTAGATTTTATTGATTGTGATTATTTTGTGTCATTATAATATAAATACTATGTATACCTATATGTATACTATATACTATACATTAGGGTGGGCCGAAAATCCGCTTTTTCAGAATTTCTATTAGTAATAGCAAAAATATAGTTGATTATACTTTAAAAAAAATTCGTGTGAAAGACTAAAATTTTCGGTCAACATCCTAGGCTCGCCCAACGCAATCGAAGATCAAAATGTTCAAAAAAATTTCTCGTTAACTTATTTCAATCGGAAATTTTATGCTCTACAAAAAAGGTCCTAATACAAAATTATGTCAGATGTACATTTTCAGAAATGAACGCGACTTTAGGATCAAAATTGTAATTTTTGGCCATTTAAATATTGTTTATGGGTGAAAAACTATTCACAAGGTCAAGGTTATTCGGAAAATTGAATTTCCTACAAAAAGATATCTTGGTAAGATACAACAAAGATATAAATTATTTACCGTCAAAAATGCCAATTTTTGATCAAAAATCGCAATTATCTTGATAATTATCAATCGCTAAAAATCTTACCAAGATACCTTTTTGTAGGAAATTCAAGTTTTTCACCCATAAACAATATTTAAATGGCCAAAAATTACAATTTTGATCCTAAAGTCGCGTTTATTTCTGAAACTGTAAATCTGACATAATTTTGTATAGGGACCTTTTTTGTAGAGCATAAAATTTCCGATTGAAATAAGTTAACGAGAAATTTTTTTGAACATTTTGATCTTTGATTGCGTTGGGCGAGCCTAGGATGTTGACCGAAAATTTTAGTCTTTCACACGAATTTTTTTTAAAGTATAATCAACTATATTTTTGCTATTACTAATAGAAATTCTGAAAAAGCGGATTTTCGGCCCACCCTAGTGGTCACTATACTGCAATGCTGAAAGATAAAGAAAATAATTGGCTGTGTGTAAACGATACGCAAGTACGTAAACAGATCTGGCCACGGGGAGCCAAGGATATTTACATGATGGTATTAGAAGCGATATCATAAAATTTCCGATTTATATCGCCATGAATGCTTTGCCAATTACATGTTTGTTTGATAATATATATACCGTGTATTCCATCATAGGCTTACCAGCCCTATTCACAATTACACATATAAATATATTTTATAGTAAAATATGACTATTCGATCGATTATCCGAATAGGTCAGTAAGTAAGTACCGAACAAAAGTTTCCCATCGTAAAAAAAAAAAAAAAAAAACGAAGATAATCCTTTCACGAGTCAAACTACATGTATAATATTTCAAAAATCAAACATTTATATTGGAGATTGTTTTTATTTGTCTCCAATTATTTGTAAATAATTCTACCTGAAAATGTGAAGAAAAAAAACAAAATAACTTGGAAATATGAACTCTGCGATTAAAAAAACAGTGTGTATACATTGGTCTCAAACATGATAACCACAGCCTACATGCACTGCAGGCATGCAATCGATAAATTAGCTGGAACTTCATAATATATGTGGACAAAGAGTTGACAATCAAAGAACTTTAAGATTTTATGAATCACTGAAAAAAATCAGACTGATTTCTTCGATATCAATATTAAATTACGGTCAATTATTAGTTCGGAATGCCTAACGCAGAAAATATGTACGTAGTACATCGTTTCGGTGAATAGTTGTATAACAGAATAAACTGTTATACTGATAACGTATAATAAACATAACTTATACACTTTACCAAGAAACAGTTGTGGACCTATACCAAATTTGGCTCCAGAATCTATCATATAACATGTTCCATGAGTTTATAGAGACATGTACAATAACTGATATCCCTAACTTACAAAATATCAATTGCATATTGCTTACGCTCCAGTGAATTATGACTCGATACATATTATCTTGATGGATGCTGGACGAATTTGAATCAGTGTAACATCTGTTTCATTGGTATCAGTGTATGCAGTACAACAGACTGACTTGCATCACAGGTGAAAAATTTCATTTGAAACGATCTTAGCTGACAGCTGCAAAATATATCGTATTATAATATGCCTGTGCACAAATCGTCCGTCGTATTGTATAGTGTCGAAAACGATAACGAAACAGAGTCTCATCCAACTATAGTCAATCTAGCCGTAAATTGAAAGAACAACAGTTGCATGAATATGTCTGCTGGCATAATTGAAGTTCAGCCAGTAAAATTACCCAGTATAGCTGATTACAGGAAAAATATAAATATGTCTCATATACGAAATAAAAACAGACTCTTTTTTTTTTATCCGAATATTAACTATACATGAAGTGGAAATCATTTGTTATGCCTATGCACAATTCCGAATCAATACGCCAAATTCATTGTTTCAAATCAAATCCGAAAATTGAATGTATGTTAGTAGTTATGTGAAACACAATATCTATAAACCATGCTATTTTTTATCCGCGAAAACCATAGTCTTTCGTCACCTGTCTCTTACTCTACCAAGCGCTTGCCTCATTCAGTTGGTTGAGATAGCGAAAGACATTGGTTCGCTGTTAGGCAAGTCGCTGCAAAATACATATATATGTGATACAATGATATGAATGAAAATAGGCAAATGACTGTGATTTAAGCACCATATACAGGTTATATATATATATGGTTGTCAAAATACTATTACATCCCTTACACCAGGGCCCGGCACCACCGGGCTCTCAGAGCCAGCTTGGCTCTAAGTATCAATTACTACGGCCGTCAGTCCCCTCGGTCTACCTGAAAACGGTCACCCGTCTTTACCTGGAAATGCGATGGTAGGGGCACCGTTCAGGAGAAATAAAAGGAACCGAGGGGTGGTTTGCTCCATTTGCGACGGCAAGAACTGTGTCCGACTGTCCGGGTCTTTTCATACCTGCATATCCCCACCCATACCTACCAAAATCCAAGAAATGGCGTTAAAAGGATTAGTGCCGGTGAACGGGTTGAGTGGATTTAGAGCTTTGGCTCTTTGGACTAATGAGTGTGTCGGGCCCTGCCTTACACCATGTATACCAATGAAAATGCAAAAAAATCTGTACATAGTGCACAATCTATACCTACATACAAACCATTTGGCACAATGTTTGAAAGCTATAGTCAAAACGAAAAGTAACTATATAATTTTGCCCATAACTATAGAATGATAATAGTGATACTTTCTGATATTAATATTATTAAAATCATGATTATCGTGTGCCTTTTACACCAAATGAAACTATTGACCAGAACAATACATATATACGCCACTGTTAATGAAAAAATTTCACCATTGTATGGTCAAAGTTATGGTAAAAAGAAGGCAACTGAAATATATTCAACATCAAACAGAAAACGAAATTGAAACCTAAAAATGATTGCCAATGAATTCACAAAATGATTACTTACAAACGATATAAGAATGGTCAAAAACAAAAGCAAATATAAAATATATCTATCAGATTATTGCCAATGAATTCACAAGATAATTACGTACAAACATTATAAGAATGGTCATGAACGAAAGCAAATATAAAAGATATCCAAACGTATATCTATACCTATGCACAAACAATTTGGCAATGAGTTCAGACAGACTGATTATGACACATTACATTTTCAATGACAGATTTATTCTGTAATTCAACTATTCATCACGGCGATGTACTATGATCTCTCACAGTTAGTTTGAAATGTAAGGCCCAGTTCCACAACTTGACTTCAAATCAAGTTTACAGTTTAAACTTGGCTTAGCGACGGATTCAGCCAACGCCAGGCAATCTTGAGCAGTTTAAACCTAGTACAAATTTTAACCTTCGATTGTGGAACGAAAAAAGTTTGAAACAAGAAACATGTTGCCACAATTCATTGGTGATTATCGGCAAAAATGATTATGAAATAATCGATCAACACGATAACATGTATTATGCACTGATCTCTCTACCTTTTCATGCATTCAGGTATGACAAAATTTTAATACACAATTTCGTTTGGTAAAATAGTTATTGAACCTACTTGGGTTAAAAAAACATTGATATCGAATATTGGCTGGAACACCACAGAGTTACTGCTAGATCGGTCAGAATTACCAACGTTTCATTCAGCAGCTGACGATGGATGAAAAAATCAATATTTTCACAATACATCACTTAACTCAGTTAGAGTCCCACACAGCTATGCGCATACAAGTCATGCGGATTCACACTTTAACCTGAATGCATATAGGAGGATATAGTGATACTAATCTACTAATCTCTTATTTTATTACAGGATTATTACGACCGAAACCATTTTTATGATACCATCCAGTGTTGGAACGTCGCATAGTATATACATCACGGAGTTTTGAGTTTCCTAACGCAATTGTACGTCTTAATATGATAGTGTGATAGGATTCGTCTCAGACCGAGGGTGCACGAACAAATATAAATGTATGAGTAGTTAGTGCTTCCCAAACGAAGACACTTGATCCTAATAATGGCATGAAGAATCGACTTCATTTTCTATTCGCTTCACGACTCAATCATTCTTGATGCAGTTAACTTAGTTGGTTCAAATATGACTAGTCCATCATTATACATTTTTATTATACAGTATGATTCGAAATGATTGAACTATTATCATGAACCATATTATCTACGTCGATTCTTTAAGCCTACACTAATATACACTACACACTACAACCACATACACCGACAAGTATGTGTATTCACATCAAACATAGAATAGCTATAGGGAAACTATCAAAATATTATAGTGTTTAAGAATTAGTCGTTAAATCCGTCCCAACACTTGATGGAACAATCGTGCGTATAATTGCATACGGAGATTGACTATCAATAATGTCTGTATATGTTGATAGAACATGACAGATTTCTTTGATTTGATAGGCGTTGTTACAGTAGATTTTCAATCTCAATGTGGCTAGAACTCGAATTTAATTCTATTCTTTGAGCTAGCAACTGTTTGACATCGTGTAGCATGATATTAATTTATTCAAATTCAACAGTGTGAATAGCAACATTACAATTACATGCATCGAGATTGGAAGTCTACTAAACGTTTGATGTATGTCTACCGGGAATATTCGGTGAATTAGAACGATCCCCTTCCTACGACCAAACCAACACAGGCGCGCACCGCGTGCGTGAGGCTCGGCGGGCGGGGCTGAGCGACCAGTGGTGCTTCTACCGAATCTTCCGCGCTAGGCCGAGTCCGCATAGCCCACCTCGATACTTAACCTGAAAAGCAATCATTGCACTGAACACGGAAAAGAATGAACGCGAATAAAATGGATTTGCCTGATGTGAATATTTATTTTCGAAATTTATGAACGAATTTAAAATCAAATATCAATCAATTGGATTTAAGTATTGATTATCAGTGTTTAGGATCGATATTTGAGACGTAGTGGAACAGGTAAGTGAAGGGTAAATCATTGAAGACAACATGGTCAAAAATTGTTTTATTTATTGATTTATTTATTTATTATCAGAAAAATGAAATTTATCAACGATTATTGGTTATTCGAGGGATCCATTGCTGTTGAATTATGGCGTACGTCCAAACTTATTGGAGATTGAATGCTTGGGAATCGAAGAGAGGCTACCGATGAGCCACTGTCGAACGTAGTAGACTTTTACTCAAACCATTTTTATTTCTCAACGACTACTTCTATCGGAGACCCGAGTGCTGACATGTACCTCAGCGAGGCTCCATAGCGTGCGGAGGGGATTTGTCGCAGGAGTTTGTAGTACGTCGACAATCGGGTGTCGTAGAAGAATAAATTCATACGAGTTAAAGAAGATGTTGCCATCCCAGGACATCGTTACTTCCTCTGAAACAGAAAGGTCAGAGTATAACTGACTATCATGAGAATTTATAAGTCTTGTAAGTCTTTTCGATATCCGTTAACTTTGTATCCTCCGTACCCTGTGACTGATCGCCCGCTAACTCTTGAGGAGAAATATCGCCGATGTCGTTGTCCAAGCTGACCTCAGGGATCAGACTGCGAAAAGTGATCGAGAACCAAGCAGGGATCGAGGAAACGAGAGCTAGCAACAGCGTCGGCAAGGCTTGGCAGCGTACCGAGTAGCTTCGTTGCGAGGGTTCATAGCCCGTCGACGATATTTATCGAACATTTCTTACTCGTCTAACGACCATTCAACGTTCATGTCTCGTAACAGGCGAAGAAGCCTCGTCGAAGATGTTCCCAGTGCGACGAGGCAGCGTACGAGGAGCTTCGCTGCCAGAGTTCGCAGTGCGTCGGCAAGCATTTTCTATCTAATTTTTGTGCGGCAAGGCTTCGCCAGAGTCCAGAGAAGGACTGCATATCGTCGACGTGCTACAAACGCTTGCAACGAAGCTCCTCGTACGCTACCTCATCGCACTACAAACTCCTGCGACAAAGCCCATCCGCACGTTATAAAGCCTCGCTGAGATACATGTCAGCACTCGGTCTCCGATAGAGGTAGTCGTTGAGAAATGAAAATGGTTCGAGTAAAAGTCTACTACGTTCGACAGTGGCTCATCAGTAGCCTCTCTTCGATTTCCAAGCATTCAATCTCCGATAAGTTTAGACGTACGCCATAATTCAACAGCAATGGATCCCTCGATTAACCAATAATCGTTGATAAATTTCATTTTTCTAATAATAAATAAATAAATCAGTAAATCAAACAATTTTTGACCATGTTGTCTTGAATGATTTACCCTTCACTCACCTGTTCCACTTCGTCTCAAATATCGATCCTAAACACTGATAATCAATACTTAAATCCAATTGATTAATATTTGATTTCAAATTCGTTCATAGATTTCGAAAATAAATGTTCACATCAGGCAAATTCATTTTATTCGCCTTCATTCTTTTCCGTGTTCAGTGCGATGATTGCTTTTTAGGTTAAGTATCGAGGTGGGCTATGCGGACTCGGCTAAGCGCAGAAGATTCGGTAGAAGCACCACTGGTCGCTCAGCCCCGCCCGCCGAGCGTCACGCACGCGGTGCGCGCCTGTGTTGGTTTGGTCGTAGGAAGGGGATCGTTCTAATTCACCGAATATTCCCGGTATGTACACTTGGGGTGATTAATTATGAGACGGCTAGTTTTCTGGATGAAACATTTATGTTGGCAACACAAAATAAACCCACAGCGCTACATAGTGGGCCGATCGTGAAGCTTAGTCAATCTCACTAAATATCACATAACTCGTGACAGTCCCGATAGCCAAAAACGGAGAGAAAGAAATTATGACAGTCGAATCTAACCTAATACCTACCAACCTAATAACCTATAGATTGACGTGTGGATCAGTTGGAAAATAATTGTAATTCATAACTTCCCCCTCGAAGAATACAAACGGGCGAAAGTTTATGTTTTCAATCTTTTCAAGTGATGACAAAAGAAATTGTAACCTGAAAATTTACGGTAAGTTGATTTGATAAAAATACAATTGAATTAGGAAATGCAAGTTACGCTGTGCCTGACAAACAAGATTCTTTGTTGATTTTGCATGTGAAACCATGTCGAGGACTAGATTCTAGATCATTGAGACTATCGTGTAACTCATTAATACTTCTTGACTGATACAAGACATTTATCAAACACAGACTGAACCCTGCAAGAACCACCTGTCGAAACAGGCAAATAGAGGAAACATTCAGCTTCAGAAAAACGGAAGGAGTCAGCTTGTACTAATCCAGAAATGAAAGGAGCTGGTTTTGATCTACTTGTAGTGGGGAATTTGAATGCGTTCTGCGGCGACTACTCGTCTTTCACATTCTAAACTTTGGCCATTCTCAGACTGAGACTTAAAATACTATCGGAAACGACTGCTTGCTTCTTATAATGTAAAATTCAGGACTTTAATAATTCTTTGGACGCTGACTTGAAATACCTACTACGACGACTACTCGTCTATCACAGAATCACATTCTCAGAACTAACAATTCTTAGATTATTGAATTTTAGACTTTATCAATACCTACATCACCGACTTTGAATACTCGCTCAGGCCGCTTTCAGCCTAAAATCATATGATAACATAATTTGCCAAAATATGCTCCAAGTTGACCGAGACTATCGTGTTACTCATTAGCTACTTATTGACTGATACTAGACATTCATCAAACACAGACTGAACTCCTGAAGAACCTGAACCTGCACACCCGTTTAAACAGTCAAATGAAGAAAACAGAAGTGGATATACGCTTGAAGGCTGCAAGGAATTTGGTCAGTTTCTAGAAAGAGCCTTTCAAACAGCTCCAAAAATTGACTCGTGATTGGCCAGGGGGAGACTGCCGGAAGAAAGACATGAAAGAAAGCAGCCATTGGAACAAAGACATGAAATAGCCATTTGGATGACTAAAATAATACTAAATAGCAATATGATAGCTTAATATTTGCAGCATAATATTAGCAGCGAGATTAGCAAAGCCACGAACTTAGTCGAGGTCATATCTCGTCATTGTAATTTATGACCAGCGTGTTGTCACGTGCACCAAAATTTTTTAACTTTTATTTTCATTGATAAGACATTAAGATAATAAATGTTCAGAATACTTATAATAATCATTCAGGAATGTATGATAATAAACCCCACCTTTGGTGCAAAAACCTTTCGCCAAGTCCATTAATGTGTAGATCACTCCACCAAAAAATAATCAAAGGTTGTGCTCGTCCGCTCGCTACGCTCGCTCACTCGATTGGTTGATGATTATCAACATACAAAAGCATTGAAATCAGATACAACTGCCAAGTACCTGTAGAATAATAACAGTTTGAAATTGAAAAATTTGTTCAAACTACATAACGTTGTACTCGTTCGGTCGCCGCGCTTGCTCACTCTATTGGCTTATGATTATTGGTTGAAAAAACAATTCGGATGAAGAAATTGAAGATGTCAACATTTATCTAAAAATATACACATCGAAAAAATAATATAAACAAAATTAAAAAAAAAAATTTGGAGTCCGTGGTACATTGGTGGGCCATTGTTTGAATATCTATCAGATGACATTGACATGGTTCGCGATCGACATTTCATATTTCTTTTTCTACAAAAGGCCCCCCAAGCACCACTACCTCCAAATTTTTTTTTTTAATTTTGTTCATATTATTTTTTCGTTATGTGTATTCTTAGACAAATGTTGACATCTTCAATTTCTTCATCCGAATTGTTTTTTTAACCAATAATCATGAGCCAATAGAGTGAGCGAGCGCGACGAGCGAACGAGTACAACGTTATGTAGTTTGAACAAATTTTTCAATTCCAAACTTTTATTATTCTACAGGTACTTGGCAGTTGTATCTGATTTCAATGCTTTTGTATGTTTATAATCATCAACCAATCGAGTGAGCGAGCGTAGCGAGCGAACGAGCACAACCTTTGATTATTTTTTGGTGGAGTGATCTACACATTAATGGCCTTGGCGAAAGGTTTTTGCACCAAAGGTGCTTTTTGGGGTTGATTTCACTACTTTTTGTAAAATTTTGCTTGACCACCTAATAATTGTGCTCGCTCGCTACGCTCGCTCGGTTGTTTTGTACTATTTCATACCGTCCGAAGTCCCTCGATAAGCAGAAACGTCAACAGCAACGAGCGCGCGTGTGCTCATAATTTGCCCCAAGTCTTAAATTTGTAGAGTGACGCGTAATGTACTTTCATAGCGTTTACAAATTGTTCCACTACAATAATTTTTTATACCTACATCTAACCCTGCGTGCAGCCCTTCTCCCGTCTCATCTGGGCCTGGGACCGGCAATGGCGGAGTGACTTGCACGCAGGGTTATAGTTGCTGCTCATGACTAAATATATCCCCAAAAAGGCACCTCTGGTGCAAAAACCTTTCGCCAAGTACATTAATGTGATATATATCCTCCAAAAAGCACCTCCCACGTGAAAAAATAATCCAAAATCAGTTGCTACTGCCAAGTACCACTACATCACATCACCTTTTTCTCAAATTCATAATTCGACCTTCCATTACATGGTTTCCATAGCCATCTTGTCTTTCTACGCAGAACCATAGATATAGCGGTAGACAATTGACACTTCTATTGGTGTAAACAGAAGACATAGAGAAATGAAAACCAAGAGATGAAAAAAAAAAAAAAAAAATTTGGAGTACGTGGTACTTTTGGCGGGCCACTATTTTATGCTCTTTCCTCGTACTTTTCTACAAAAGGCCCGCCAAGTACCACTACCTCCAAATTTTTTTTTTTTTTTTTTCATCTCTTGGTTTTCATTTCTCTATGTCTTCTGTTTACACCAATAGAAGTGTCAATTGCCTACCGCTATATCTATGGTTCTGCGTAGAAAGACAAGATGGCTATGGAAACCATGTAATGGAAGGTCGAATTATGAATTTGAGAAAAAGGTGATGTGATGTAGTGGTACTTGGCAGTAGCAACTGATTTTGGATTATTTTTTTACGTGGGAGGTGCTTTTTGGAGGATATATATCACATTAATGTACTTGGCGAAAGGTTTTTGCACCAGAGGTGCCTTTTTGGGGATCTCACTACTTTTTGTAATACATATTTGATTAACTAATTATTCTCGTTCGTAATGAATTAATGTATAAATTATTTCCTCACTGTAAATGTATACTATAATAGGTAGAGTTGAATATTTACTACTTCTGTTTACTCCTATATGTATTAGCTTATGCGTCAACAGTACGCAATCTCTCATCTCTATGTTAGATATATGTATATGCCTCTTGTATTTGTGAATGGACTAGAAAAGTTGAGTAACAACAAGAATGGTAACCAATCGGTAGGGTACTCGGACCCACTTTAAAGATTCATTAACTGTTTCGCTATAAGGAGTCAATTGTGATAAACTTCCATTGCATTATACAGATCATGAATTTCATTCTGTATCAATAATTTGCAAACAATATATTATAATAATGCAATTTGGTTTTCGAGCCATTATACCTGCAACGTTATAACCCTGCGTGCAACCCTCCTCCTTTTTCATCCGGGCTTGGGACCGGCAATGGCGGAGTTACTTGCACACAGGGTTATAGTTGCTGCGTAACCTTTTTTGAACATCGTTCATAAATTATAATGTAATGAATATTATATATAGTATTCCTAGCTTTATTTTAATTAGTTCTTAGCTGATAATTTCTATAATGTAAGCGACCTCATGAGAATTAAATAAATAAATAAATGAATAAATAAATAAATAAATAAATGAATAAATAAATAAATAAATAAATAAATAAATAAATAAATGAATAAATAAATAAATAAATAAATAAATAAATAAATAAATAAATAAATAAATAAATAAATAAATAAATAAATAAATAAATAAATAAATAAATAAATAAATAAATAAATAAATAAATAAATAAATAAATAAATGAATAAATAAATAAATAAATAAATACATAAATAAATAAATAAATAAATGAATAAATAAATACATAAATAAATAAATAAATAAATAAATAAATAAATAAATAAATAAATAAATAAATAAATGAATAAATAAATAATGATTGACTAATTTTGATTACTATAGTTACGTTTGCTGTAAAAAGAATAGGTATGCATCCTTAGCATTTTTGACCCAGTTCTGTTTTCTAACTTTATGGTCATCGACATGTAACCAGCCCGAAGTTCCATCTCGTAGCATACAAGTATAATGACTTTCTTGCATACTCGGACCATGATGGAATATGGCACTATTCACCTTGTATTTTTTGGCACAAAACGCGAGTCTACTCGTAGGAACAGCTTTTATACTATAATTATTTATCTTTGCGGCCTGTCCATCGTGTATGGAAGTTGATATGAGCTGTATAATCAAACAGCTGCTTGTCGATGATACATCAGTTTTTATGAGTACATTTTGTGACCTACAATTTTGGCAAGAAGATCCTTCGACAGTTCTCCAGCTCGAAAAATTTTGGTTAATCATTTCTGACAAACTAAAAGCTTTCTTGCAAGATGAGGGCAAAGGAAGTAACAAAATGTAACCCGCTTCGGTTATCATATTAGTATAACCGCAGCCTTTACAACAAACTGTTGAAGTTAACTCGTGTTGTACGACCTTCTGTAAATCATCGTATTTCCAAATGAGATTGATTAAAAATTCTGGAACATCTTGCTGAACCTTTAACATGAACTGTCTACCCGCATGTCTCCTAGCGCGCAAAACATCTCCTGGGACTTGTGAGTTTTTGTAACGAACAATCAACATTTTCATTACGTCGGTATTTTCTTGACTTAAAAGACAATTTCTAAGGAAACTACAATGAAATATACACTGGATCGTAGCGTTAGCATAACAGGATACGCCATTTGAGGTTTGAAAGCCTTTTATTTGCCACGCGTCATCACAGGTTCCTCTGTCGATAGGTTCTTGACAAGCCGAAACAATCTTCGAAACAAACCACTTACGGTCTCGTACTTTCCGTGCACGCATCGACGTGGCGGTAATCATCATAAGATCCGGCCGATACTGTTTTCTCAATCTGTTGTACTCTACAATGGCAGAATTATCCGCTAATACAACATTAGGGTCGTAGTTAATCAAATGCAATCCTTCTAAGGAAGTTACCCGTGAAAGAGCGACGTACACTTGACCGCAAGAGAATATAGAATTACCCGCATCGATGACCGCATTTTTCAAACTGAGACCTTGGCTTTTGTGGACTGTAATTCCATAACTTAAGCAAATTGGAAACTGCCTGCGAATAACGAAAGCCCCGTCCATTGCTTCAAATTTCACGTCAACGCGATCTATGTCGTGTTCAACCCCTCCCGCTAAGACAACCCGTATTGATTCTACGTCATCAGTATCAATAGCTCGGCGTACCGATTTTATTTTACCAATTGTACCATTTACGAGACCTATGGTAACATCGATATTGCGTCTGATCATTATTTTGGCACCAATTTTAACAACAATTATTTTGGCAAGACCCGCAGTTCGAGAACTATCCTCGTCATCCTTGTCTAACAATTTTTGCACCTTCTTTTTGAAATAGGGAGGACAGTCTACTGTATCGTGAGCCAACAGTTGTATCTCGTCACTTTGTATTTCGCTCAACATAGCTTCATTAAGAACATCACACATTCGACAAGTGGGAAGCAGACAGACAACGTCGGTAGATGAATTATTTATGTAATTACATATTTCGCGTATTCTGTCACTGAAGTGCGATGTTGTGAAAGTGAGTTTCCTTGTTGCTAATATCTCTGTATCCGAATCAGTAACAACTCCAAGACGTATTCTAGATAGTATTTCGCGATACGATTGATCGTTCTTCTGCCTCATATTGATTGTCAATTCGTCATAACTGAATAAATTACCCCACAGATCAACAATTCCCATCGAGCCTAGAAGTTTATCGGCTTTATCACTCGATAGTTTCGTGAATGCGGGTTCCTCGTGAACGGGTGGAAGTTGTAACAAATCACCGAAAAGGAGAATATGCTTTTTATCAAACCAACCATCTTCGCTATCGGTGGTATTGAATATTTCAGCCAATCTGAGATGTATATACATGAGTGTTACATTGGAAATCATCGAGACTTCGTCAACGATAATGAGCACGACATTTCTAAGCTGTTCTCGTATGGTTTTCAAAGCAGCATCAGAAAGTTGTTTGTACTTAGGAGTGCGCCCATGTTCAACAGGCAGTTGAAATAGTCTATGAATCGTCAAACCGTTTATATTGAATGCTGCTATTCCAGTCGGTGCCGTTACGGCAGTGTCTTTACCAGTATATTGCTTAACCCACCACACGAGCGCTTCGATAAGATGACTCTTACCAGTTCCACCCTCTCCACTTACAAAATGTCGAAGAATTTTACCATTCGAACTCACGGCACCCGTTGTTGTTTGAAATACTCGTCTCTGATCGGCGTTCAAATCGGCTACCTTTTGCTGACCATTCACTATATGAACCTTCTGGACGCTGTCTTGAAATTCTTTCATCGCACCTTCAACTTCAAGAGGCTCACAACCCAACGGGACTGCATCCGAAGTATCGCTTTGTTGTGATCGAGCCGCTTCTGTCATGCGTTTATCAATTAACTCTTTGACATGCTCAATACCCTTTTGTATTTCTGTGATGCGTTCGTGATATTGTAACGCATCCGCAAGCTCGGACTGGAGCGATTGAAACGACTCTGCGTAAGTATTACATCCGTTTCTGAGCTCATCTGTATCCCTCCAAGGTTTAAAGAGTAATAGTAGCGCAAAGTAATAGCATTCAGGTTGAATATTTACGTTATTTTTATAGTGATTAATAAGGCAGCCACGTTTTCTTCTTTTCAAGTACAAAGATTTCTCCAACTGGTAATATTCCGCATCTCGTGCTTTAGGCTCCAGCTTTGTTAGTTCATACCATTTAACAAAGTCGTAGAGGTTGGTAGATTCTAATTCTTTCGGTCGAGCTGGATAATGTGTATCGACCACTGAATCGCAGAAAATATCTGTAGATTCTGCATCGAGCGCCTGAATTTCTTGACGAGTTTTGACTTTTCTGTTTCGAATTATATTCACATCAATCCATTTGATTACTGTTTCTGGGTCTGTGCCGTACAATCCAATTCCTATTAGGGTATCCGCGGCCTCTAGTGCTCCACATTCTCTGTGATTCATTATACGTTGAGCATAACTCCATAAACGACTACAAAGTGATTTTGTCGTACTAATTTTGTCCAAAATCTCTTTGTCCGTGTTGCTCTTTTCAGCTTTTGATATGTATTTTGTGACATATATACTCAGTAGAGTAGAGTCTTCACCAACGAATTGTATGTCCATATTACCTTCCCAAGCGGTAAGAATTACTGGGTTATAATCATTTATATTCGCAACCTCTTGGGTGCGCGGGAGATCGTATAATCGACTTCTGGACTTGAGCTTTCGCCTGCCAGCTATTGAAATAGCTACATCTCGTACAACAATGCTATCGGTGATGGGACGAGGAAACCCGAATCGACATACTCTAGTCGAACGACCTTTAGCATTTTGTTTACGTCGTAAACAATAAGAATTATGTTTATGCCTCTGATGTGTATTAACTCGACGATACAAGTCAGGTGAAACCGCTTTCAATGGCATTTTACATGTTGCATATTTCAAAATGAAGCTGGCAACTTCTTCATTCGAAGATTTTCCTAGAACCGGAGCATCTTTAATCCAAATTAATAGATGGAAATGTTGCATGCCTCTTCCTTGGTATTCACGTCTCCAGAAATAATGTGTTACCTCTCCGATGGGGTTATCTGGCGAACGTATGAAATCGAGCATAGCTTTGAACTTGTTGTCAATAAACCGGGATGCAGACACTGGATCAGCAGCGATTAATTGACTTAAAGACATCTTAGCGGCCGGAGATCCACCTACCTTGCGAAGATATTCTGTCAAATCTGACCATAACCATTCGCTGGGACTTAGAGTAATAAACCATGTGGCCGGACCATAATTGTGTATCATACAAGCTATATCATTTCTAGGCCGACGCCAATATTGTGGAGTATTCCGCAGCCTTGTAAATATTGCATTCAAATTTCCCTCCAACTCTTCCCTCGACAGTTTTTCCAAATAACTGGCTGCGGTGAATCGTTCACTTGGGTTGGTTATATTAAGTGTGTAATATATCCCACGATTCAATTGGCGATTGTTGGCGTCATTCAATAGATAGAAAAGGTATTGCTGATCTTGCCTGAATTGCGAATGCCTTGATAAGAGTTTAGATTTAATGAATTCAGCATGCGTAAGGCGTGTTGGCCTACCTTCCTGCTGTCCATTACAACCATACGGATACAAATGCGGAAAGCATAGCAGATCTAGACTTTTATGGCGGTTATCTAATGGGACGTTATAGATTTTTAACATTTGATAAAGATCTGTCGCAGTTTCATTTGGCCTTTTTTCGTACAACGGGTGTATAGTGAATTGTTCATAAATTTCATTCGATTGCGAAACTTGAGTCAATAATGCTGCACACTCATCTGCGTGTGTATCATCACAACTTTCATGTTCCCTGGGAATATCTCCCTCACTATTCTCAAGTTGAATCTCTGTGGTTTGTACTTGAAATTCAATTTCTTTTATATCGTCCAATAATTTGTCAGCCGACGCTGGCAATTGGATTTCCGAATATTGTGGATTGTTCGTCTTGAACCATGCTAATGCGTTCCATACTTTATTTATATCGACTAATTGTTCCCATACCAATTTTGATTTTGTCGGAATACCGCGAACTAATATGTATAGCTCGTGATCAAAATTAATCGGATCTGTCGCTGGACAAATTTTTTTCAAAGTTTCTTCCATAGGTAGAGGCAAATGAAACGTCCTACCTTTTACTTTTTGTACCAACTCTCTGTGCGGTAGATTTCTGTTTGCTATTGTGGACATTCTTTGAACAGTTTGGAATGCCTTAGCTCTCTGAATTAAAATGCGTTCGTAGTCGTTCAATGATGATATAATTTCAGGCACTGGTTCAGTGATGAGTTCGTTCAAAATGCACCTAGGTGGCATGATGTTTTGGCGAAGTTTCGGAAGGCAATAGCTGCACACGTATTCGCAATCACTACCTTCAGATTTTACATGCTGCATTAAATTCTTCCAAATTTTTGATATTATTGGATTTATCATTTTTTCAATAGTTGTGATGTGTCTTCGGAAACAAAGTTTTTCGCACGAAACGCACACGTAATGGGGCGTATCTATTGAACGTTTGGTGAAAGCGTGGAAAGCACTTTGATACTTGTCCATGATTTCCGTTTCATTCAAATTAATGTCAGTGACAAAATTATTGACGATGTTATTAACTTTCTGCTGCACAGCTTGTGATATTTCTTGTAGTTTACCAAGATCGCCATCGTTCAAGGCCTTGTCGATCATTGAAATTTTCATATAACAATTCATTAATTCGTATACAAGCCTCTGTATATACCGAACGGCTGGAAAATGTGCAGATAGAATTTGAACAGGTAAGAAAATTGATTTGCAGGTGGCATCATCCATATAACAAATTTGAGAATGCCCTAGCTTGTCGGTTACGTGCTTCGCTGTGCACTCCAATTGAATTATCAATTTATGAATATTTTTCAAAGTACACATGGATATAATACTAAAAAATTGAATATATTTCTCCAGTAACGTTGTGTCCTTTGTCTTACACATATCGCTGCAAAGCCAACTCTTGCAAAACTTATTGTGATCCCTCTTCCCACTCCTGTTCTTTTTTTCTATTAACGGCAAAATGTTAATAGCATGCCCTGTAGCATTATTAACAATTGGCTCTGAAAATTTATTAATCTTGTATACAGTTTCGGCAAAGTACGGTTCAGCTGAAGCAATGTGTCTCGAGGGACCACATAGAACTTTTAATCTATCTTCAATCCTATCATTGGAGCATTTGGCAACTTGTGTTAGATAAACTTCTCCTTTTCTCTTGATAGCGTTCAAGGTTTTTCTCATAGAGCTTATTTTCAAATCTCTATCGTGAATGCACCATTTGACAATCGACTCGGCTTTCATTCTTCTTTCAATTTCTGATTGCTCGTCAATTATTTGTAGAATGTTTTCTACATATTTCTCTTTTGACTGTAGCAATGTCATAGTGTTAGCAGTATGGATGCGTCGATATTTCATGCAAATTTTTTTAGCCACATTTTTCTTGTGCTTCACCATCTCGTTATCCTGCTTTCGTTTATATCGTTTACATTTTTGGTCGCATATATTTTTACGGTTTAAGACGTAATTGATACGTTTTTTCGCTCGCCGATTGTCGATATCCATTTTATAGATATTACGCTCTCGAGTTTGTTGCTTTTTCTGGTTCCGGAGGTAAAAATCTCGCTTTCGTACCAGTTCTTGATCAGCAATTAACAAATAACGTGCTCGTGCCATAGCTTGCTGCCGTTCAGCGTTCAAACGATAAAATTTACGCTTTCCAGCTCGCTTCTTTTCAGCATTCAAGTGATAAAGTTCGCGCGTTCGAGCTCGCAGCTTCTCAGCGTTCGTTTCTACAGGGTGTCCCATTTTAAAAAATGCAGCCGAATATCTCGGAAAGTATTGGTTGCAGAGAAAAATATTTCAGATCAAAGTTGTTTGGTTTCGAGGGGGACAGATTCTGATGATATTGGCTTTTTGTAGGTGGAGGCGTTAAGGTGATATGAAGGTCAACTTTTGTTTTTTAAATGGAATCATGTATTTATTATTGATTCATCAGATCGGGCGTTAAATTTTACATCAAAAAGCACTGCTGAACTGATGTCCTAACATGAACGGTTCCGTAGATATTTCATTTTTCTCAAAATAAGTTTGTGAGCGTTCATGTTTCGGTTGATGTATGTACGATCAACCTTCAAGCATTGACAAGATGCTCGAACACATTACCTTCTTGGTTGATACACAATTGCAGCCTATTTTCGAAACTTGATCGTACATACATCAACCGAAACATGAACGCTCACAAACTTATTTTGAGAAAAATGAAATATCTACGGAACCGTTCATGTTAGGACATCAGTTCAGCAGTGCTTTTTGATGTAAAATTTAACGCCCGATCTGATAAATCAATAATAAATACATGATTCCATTTAAAAAACAAAAGTTGACCTTCATATCACCTTAACGCCTCCACCTACAAAAAAGCCAATATCATCAGAATCTGTCCCCCTCGAAACCAAACAACTTTGATCTGAAATATTTTTCTCTGCAACCAATACTTTCCGAGATATTCGGCTGCATTTTTTAAAATGGGACACCCTGTATATTAGACTTTGTTTCAGTCGAAGTGTGTTTATAATATTTTTCGTCTATCGATTCGTTGGGTTCCATTATTGTATCTGTATGTGTAACGGAAACTCCCACTTTTGTTTCAACTAAACGTTCACTCTTGTTAATATGCAACGCAATATGACGAGTGAAGTGTTGATCTGCATTGATCGATGAATTTTGTCTGTTTTCGAGAGATTCTTGATGACCTGAGCTTACGGGATCTGTCCCGGCAGACTTTCTGGAAATCGAGCGTTGTGACAGATTGATAATATCTATATCGGACGTCGAATGTGCAGTTGCTTCAGTTACCCGTTTTTCGATGATTAAAAACTGTTTTCTCTGCGACTCGAGGCACAACTTTTTTCCAGTTCGTCCAGAGGACGGTTGCTGTACTGTTTCGGAAGACAATTGACGTTTATAAGATGCAACCTTTGTAGCCATGCTTCGCATAGTATCAATACATGGAAACTCATCAATTATGCTGTTTTCGAACAATTTCAATAGATGTGTACGCATAAGAGGAACATCATATGTTATTTTATCTGGCTTGCGTCCATGTATAAGTGATATTGCAAAAGCTATAGCAAACACTCCACAATCGAATGCATTTGATTGCCATTGAACCGTTGGAAACTTTATAGGCTTCGTGTCAAACTGATAAAATGGAAATAACTGTCTTAAAAACTTCTCGTTATTTTTGTGAAGCCTTTTTGTATTCATTGAATCATAAATGAAAATTGATTTTGTATCGAAATAAGCACATACCCAATGATTATCACCGTTATGTAGTACTTGAATGTGTTTAAGGTTAGGCAACACTGGTACGATTGTGTCTAGCATTTGTAGCCGCCACGTCTCACGGGGTGAGAATTCAGAGCAGGTTTTTACGAGGTAATTAAATTGTTCCATATGAAGATCGTTCAACTACCCGCCTGATTTGATTATGTCTACACATTCTTCGCTTAAAATTGGGCGAGCGATCCGATGGTTACACCGCCGCGATTGTTTATCAGTCACCACGGACGCTGTATCTATGAATAAATTACAAGCCTGTGTTCCAACTAAGTTCGCTAAACCGTGCTGATTTTTCTGAATAGTCTCTATCGATTGTATATCAGTATCAACCGTATCTACGAAGGAAACTTCTTCTGCTATTTTACAGAATGCCCTACTATCGTTAACACGTAATATAGCTTCTGTATAATTTTTTTCTGAATGTTTCCGAACTATTTTATTTTTTTCTGAATGTTTACAGACTATTTTATTATCATTCATATCCAAATCTCGATGACGCGCAGAGGAAACAATAGGACCAATGACCCTCTGCGTTTTTGTGATATTTTGCACAGGCCTTGGTTCTGGACAGCTTCTTTTTGCCGACTGTTGTTTAACAACTCTCGCCCATGTTTTCATTTCAATTTGTTGTGAATGTTGTTGGATACTTTTGCAAGATTCTTGATGCTTTTGAGGGGCAACATTTTTGTGAATAACAATTTTTTGCATTGTCCCAATACGTGGAAAGTTTTCGATCTTATTATTTTGAAATATCTTTAAAAGATGTGTTCGCATGAGCAGAGTGTCATAGGTAATTGTGTCCGGCTTGTGTCCACTCATAAGCGATATCGCAAAGGCAATAGCAAACACGCCACAGTCAAATGAGTTGAGTTGCCGTTGAACTGTGGGGAATTGTACGGGATTCGTTTCAAATTGATAAAACGGGAATAATTTCCTCAAATATATTTCATGTCGTTCATGCATTTTTTTGGAATTCAAAGAATCATATATAAATATCGATTTCGTATCGAAATAAGCACACACCCAGTGTTTATCAAGATCCGTATAACCGCTATGCAGTATTTGTATATGCCTTGCAGAAGATGGTACGGGTTCGATTGTATCTGGCAAGTCTACTCGCCACACTTCTTGGGATGCATATTCAGTATAATGTTTTACGAGTAAAGCAAAATGATCCACATGCTCATCATACAACCACTCATTATTTCTAATAATCTGCATGTATTTCTCGTGTAAAATTGGTAGCATGATGTTGGATATTTCTCAAAGATATATACTTATTTACGTATTTATTTCAATAAATCTCAAAACAGCGTCGTGCTATTACGGCGCACAGCAGCCTTTCAATAATATGGCGCAAAGCAGCCTTCTGATATTACGGCGCAAAGCAGCCTTCTGATATTACGGCGCAAAGCAGCCTTCTGATATTACGGCGCAAAGCAGCCTTTAAATATTAACCTAACCTAACCAATAACCGTAAAATATTTTGTAATAATTCAAACACGGAGGAACAGCACTAATTCGTCTTTATTCAAAGAATATTCGATCAAATTGTGATGTAATATTGAAATTGGATCGAACGATGACAAATAAATTATTGTAGACCGATATTTGTTTTCGTGTTTATTTATATAAAGTCAACACTTATTGAATAAGTATAAAGTGCGTATAAAATCCAGAATATATATTTCACGGTTTAGTATGACAATATGTTCGCTGAAATGTAAAAAGTAGAAGAATAATTACAAGAATAAGAAGTATAAGAATAATGACAAGAAATCACGGAATTTGTATAGTAAAGCAAGCCAAAATTCAATTCACTTCAACTGAAAGAATCAAAGAAGCAGTTAGTCCGGTGTGCGCAGTCCAAGAGACGAAACACGGAAATGATTGACGTCAGCCACGGTAGCACGGTCGTCGATCTGACCCATAGCATAGAACATGGACTGCGCATTTGGACCGAAAATTGCTCGGTCCGTAGAAAGAGGCGGAGACACACGCGGCCAGATTTGTCTCTTTCTAACCAACAACGTCAAATGCTTAGAAAGGGACAGATTTGGCCGCATGTGCATGTTCCTTCTCTCTCACTTTTGGCGTCACCACAAGCAGTATAGGGAATGCGCAGTCCATGCTTTATGTCTATGGTCTCTATCTATCTATCTATCTCTCTCTCTCTCTCTCTCTCTCTATTGTATTTCTATTCGATCTTTTATCTATCCTATTTTCTTTTTATTTTTATTCTATTGTACATATTCTATTGTTATTTTATTATTCTCATTATTATTATATTTTATCTTTATTACATTTATATACATATACTCTGCATGCAAACTATTTGTAGATTTTAGCTATTAAGATTCCTGTATTATTATGTACTAATTTTGTCATATATCTTTGTTTTGCCTTATGGTTATACCGCGGCATATATGCAATAAATCAATTAATCTCTCTGTGTCTTACTGTAAGACTTGTCCGACATTGTTATGGACAAATAAACAAACTATCTATCTATCTATTATATCTCTCTCTCTCTCGTCCTTCAACGACTTAACGCTCGTTACGAGCATGTAGTCAAAATGTCTATGGTTTGACCCAGTGTTATTGGCCATAAATCATTAAAGAAGTGGATTGAATCTGAGCCAGTGTTGCCGGAATGCAACTTTTCACCGTGCTAGGTGGTGCCACTAAGACGTACTAGAATCCAGGATCTCATACTAGAGTTCAATTATTTTAATATGAACAGAATGAAGTTAATTATCGGCACATCCAAGATCGCATAGTTTTCAATAATGTCAAATGTTCTCCAGAGTAGATAGAATAAAATAATTACCAACTTTTCATTTTCGAGATAATGGAATATCAGTATATCAATAAAAACCCAAAGACAAAGCTACTCATACTTCAAACAATACGCTATTTTAACTTCGGATTCACATTTATAGATACACTTCTATTTGACCAATGAGTAAATAAATTCCTCCTGTAATATAAAACATTTAAATATATATTATTTTCGGTCGTAATCAAATTTGCATCTCAACTGCCTTATTATAACATCACAAATAAAAATTCAAAACAATTTATTAAAAAATGTTGCGATTTGTAATGATTTCCTCACTCAAGAATAAAAAATAACATGATATATATGAGGTAAATTTTTATTCATAGCATAAAAATATAATGACGAGTAATCGTAGTACAATGATCTCAGTAGTCTAATTCAATGTTGTTTTATTATCCTATACTATGCTATAATGATATTATATTTACTCTTTTTGTTTTATTTTATTTTTATTTTTCTTATCAATTATGAGTTGAGTTCTGATTAAGTAGTACGCATATAAATGTAAGAACAAATTATGTAGAACGTAAGTGAATTAGTATAAGCAAAAATGGATAATATCTAACATCAAAAGGCAAACAAACTGAATAAACAACTATATAGTTTATTTCAATAATCTATACCAATAGTACACTCAGAGAAGGGAACCATTGGACAAACTATAAAAAAGCATGAATGCGGCGAAATAAATATTCGGTTATTGCAAATCATCTGTTGTTGCGATAAAATATTTGTTTGCAGAAGACAATATTTTATTGCAACAACAGGTATTAATTGCCGCAACTGAGTATTTGTTTTGCCGCATTGAGTTCATCCAATGGTTCCCTTCTCCGAGTTGTACTATTGATAAGTCAGTAAAAATTGAAATTAAAAAGTCAACAAATCAAATGTGATTAAATAATCTATATTGACTGAGGTCTAAAAAATCTATATTATTGCGGTGTTTAAAAACCACATTTAATTCTAAATGTTCCTAGCCGTCAAAACTTGAGTCTTGATGAAACAAAAACATCCATGCATCGAACGAGCTCTATAGATTAAGCGGAAGCTGCTACTCATTGGACGTTTCTAATTATAACAGTCAATGAACGCCTATGACAAACTTATATGAAATAAAAATTTAAGACCACAAACCAATTGTATTGTGAGTTGATAAAAAAATTCCATTAAATAAATGTTATTACGAATAAAAATTTAGCCAAATTCTAATTGCATGTAATAATAATTGATGAACAATTTTGAATCGGAAATTATTATTCTGAATAAATTCGATTAGCTGAAAATTGTTCATAATTTTTTTTATAAAAAATTGAAATTGGAAATGAAGAATGTTGTTCATTTAATAAATATTTTTTTAAACTCAAAATAGAATCCTCATTCATCAGGGTCTCAAATCCTTCCTTTAAAAAAGTTCGTCATAGACGTAAGTTGGCTGCTGTAGTTGTAAATATCTAATGAGCGGCAGCTTCTGCTTAATTTACAGAGCTAAGTCGGTGCGAAGATATTTTTTTTCATTAAAACTTAAGTTTTGAGGGGTTGGAGCATGGAGAGCAACAATTTCATCTTGAAATACCCTAATAATAATGGCACACTCAAAAAAGGGATGAATTGAATGAACTCAATGCGGCAGAAAGAGTACTCAGTTTGCAGCAATTGATATTTGTTGTTGTAATGGAATATTTATTCATATAATAGAATATTCCATTACAACAACAGATCAGTTGCAATAACAAAATATTTATTCTACCGCATTGAGTTCATTTGATTCATCCGTTTACTGAGAGTACTATTGATACGTCAGGATCAAAAATGAAAGAACTAAAATTAAAATTAACTAAAATTAACCACGACGGCCTCGATCCCCCTGCCTCCAAGGTCTACCACCGCGATGAAGTTGCCGTGGAGCCCTACCGCCTCGGTACTCCACTAAACCTGCACCCCCATGATTTGCGATATTGAAGAGCAGCTCAATAAGATTATGTTGCTGTTTGCGATTGTTGCATACCCGCCCGGCACGTTGATGCCGTTGTCTGCGATGTTCTACAAATAATAATCGGATCACATCGTCATTTCAAGAAATATTGCCGAAAATTTAGGAGATACAACTTGGAGCCAAAAAACTTTATTGAGATGAGATAACTAAGGCAATTAGTTAAAAACTGAAGAATTAGAGAATGAAAGTTCTTAGGTTTTAAATAATAACTGATGTCGAGACGTATTCGAAAAGATAGTCTAGCTAGATAGATCAGATAGTTTAGATTGATACGCAGAAGTATAGAACAAAGTATATAAGAGGAATGTAGTCCAAGAGAATGAAAAGTATTGGTTACGAATAAAATCAGAATTGCAGTATGAAATTTCACACATACCATGAGCTGGAGGCGGATTGCGCCTCTCATTTATTGGGGGCTGCCGCTGTAAATGGATTTGTTGAGCGTTTGGTGGCGGTTGTTCTAGAAATTAAACCACGCAATAGTTTGAAATGAATGAAAGTTCTTAGGTTTGTCGAACCATAACTGGTGTCGAGACGTATTCAAAAAGATAGTCTAGCTAGATAGATCAGATAGTTTAGATTGATACGCAGAAGTATAGAACAAAGTATATAAGAGGAATGTAGTCCAAGAGAATGAAAAGTATTGGTTACGAATAAAATCAGAATTGCAGTATGAAATTTCACACATACCATGAGCTGGAGGCGGATTGCGCCTCTCATTTATTGGGGGCTGCCGCTGTGAATGGATTTGTTGAGCGTTTGGTGGCGGTTGTTCTAGAAATTAAACCACGCAATAGTTTGAAATGAATGAAAGTTCTTAGGTTTGTCGAACCATAACTGGTGTCGAGACGTATTCAAAAAGATAGTCTAGCTAGATAGATCAGATAGTTTGGATGGATACGCAGAAGTATAGAACAAAGTATATAAGAGGAATGTAGTCCAAGAGAATGAAAAGTATTGGTTACGAATAACATCAGAATTGCAGTATGAAATTTCACACATACCATGAGCTGGAGGCGGGTTGCGCCTCTCATTTATTGGAGGCTGCCGCTGTAAATGGATTTGTTGAGCGTTTGGTGGCGGTTGTTCTAGAAATTAAACCACGCAATAGTTTGAAATGAATGAAAGTTTTTAGGTTTATCGAACCATAACTGGTGTCGAGACGTATTCGAAAAGATAGTCTAGCTAGATAGATCAGATAGTTTAGATTGATACGCAGAAGTATAGAACAAAGTATATAAGAGGAATGTAGTCCAAGAGAATGAAAAGTATTGGTTACGAATAAAATCAAAATTGCAGTATAAAATTTCACACATACCATGAGCTGGAGGAGGGTTGCGCCTCGAATTTATAGGACGCTGCCGCTGCGAACTAATTAGCTGAGCGTTTGGTGGCGACGGTGGTGGCGGTTCTTCTGAAAATTAAACCACGCAATGCTATCAGTACATGATTTAGAGACAACTATTTGCGTTTCAGTTTTATTTAAAAACATGCATTGGTTTAATTGGACAAATTGTGAAAATTATGAGAAGTATAGCTAGATTAAAGCTGGTGTGTACTATTTGGAAGCAAACTATTTAAGAATAAAGCTTCATATGCTTCTAATACAGTGTATGCTATGAAATGAACAAGTAAATAATATTTTCATCCATACCGTCGTAAGGTGGTAAATCTTCATCAATGTTTGCAACAGGCGAGCCTTCTCGTGAACGATCCTGGCTATCCTCTATTATAATCGGCTGCACTGCTTCTGTAAATTACAGTACAATGATAATCATATAAGTATCTTTTCAACAGCCAACCATTACTTGCAATGCTATTTTTAATACTCACGAGATCGAGGATTACTAGGGCCTGGTTGGGAGACCCGTAGAGCTCTCAACCCAGCCTCAACGCGTCTCATAGGCGTAAAATGGACAGATGGAAAATCAAGGTCCATATTTGTTAGCTGAGAAATAAATAATGCATATCGAATTTCTGCACAATTGTATAATAAAATTCAATGCTGAACTTCAAAAACTTACATCATCATTTAGTGGATCAATAGACTCACGTCCTGCGTCGTTAGCATCCATCTTGACAATGATTCTAATATGCTTGATATTCTGATTTTTTTTTCACTCTTAGATATTCGTATATTCAACATACCTGTGTTTCGGTTCCAAAGTCTGAGGATTTATAAACATAAGATTATCCACCGCAAAGGATTACCGGCTTGACAGCAAATCAATCTCTAATCTCTTCTAAAAATCCGTTGTGGATTAATACTCCTTGTTTCTGGGTAAACTGACAAAGTTTAAAATCAAAACACCAAATACCTGTTGTGTAATATACTTCGCTACATACCTTCTATGAGGATAATAAATAATCAACAGTACGCGATCTCTTATCTCTGTGTTAGATCATCGAAAAATAGAATCCCAAATTTTTTCAGATATTTTTACCATTTTATTTTCGAAGTTATTGTAGAGGATATTCCATATAGTTTTGTAGTTGTGTCATCAATTTTTTTTCTTGCGTTCTTTTGCCATTATACATTTTCTTTCGGCAATAGGTTTTTCGTGTAAAAAATCTTAGCTTTCAGAAAAAATATATTTTTTTTCGTTTATTCCTGTGAAAAGCAACTCCCAAATTTTTTAAATTATTTTCAATGTTTTTTCGAGAAGCTTAGAAAATTTTACATAATACACGTAATTTTCAAGATAGGATCTCGATAAACACACGAGCAATGAATTAATGAACGAAAATTGAAGAAAATTTCAAGTTATTCCATGCATTCAATAATTATTCTGTTTCCTCCCTTTCTCTCCTTTCCGCTTTCTCTCTATCGCTCGAAAAATTAATAAAAGAACAGAAACTGGAGAAAATTTCAAATTTAATTCATATATTTTACTTATGTTATAATTATGTGAAATGTATGAGAATCGTATCAAAAAACTTCAGTTATTGAAGATAACTAAAAGAACTTTCCACGAGCATAAACGAAAACAAAATATTTGTTTGGAATTTTTTTACACAAAAAAACCTATGTTTTGAAAAAAATGTATGGTGGAAAAAAGACGCTATGAAAAATGAATGAACAAGAATTATAAAACTATATAACTTCGAAAATGAAGGGGTAAAGATCCTGAAAAAATTGGGATGCTGTGTTCCGATAAGGAGTTTCAGCTCAAAAAAATTCGGAAAAATCTGAGGACGTGAGGCCGGGTCCCTTTTGTTGATGTTTTTGGTTTTTTTTTTCAGTTTTTAAAAGTTTTTTTTTAATTTCATTTGTAACATCTTACTTTAGGGGTCTTGTCCCCTGTTTAAATACTAATGTATAGCCGAGGGATGTTGATGGTAGGTAATACGAGAAAAGTAATAGTTTTATTTAAACTCTTATAAGTATTACGTTTATTCTGGTATTTAGTTACATTTAAGAACCTTAGTAGGCTAGGTGTTTATTGGTACGTGTATAGTTGAGAAGTGGTGTAAGGAATCGAGGGAAGCATAGTTAGGTATGTAGATAAAAGGTTTTGCTGACTCGTTGCATTTGGCAGTGCCGAGTGCAACAAGTCTTTTTCTAAAAGTGGGAAAGGAAGATGCGGAGGTAGCAGGCAGATAAGAAGAGTGGAGACGTAGAGGGAAAAGGGGGGAAGCGTGTGAAGAGTTGAGCTGAAGTAAGTGAGGGGCGAACGTACGGGCGGTGATGCCCGGACGTAACACATTTGTGAAAAATTATTTTCTATTTCAAAGAGAAATCACCCTATGTAGGTTTGAATGACTAATTTAAAGACACCCTGTATACAGAGCGATTCTGAGGAAACAGGTCAGTCTAATAGAGGCTTCCTTAATTATGTTCGTCAATGATAACGCTGTCAGATACCACGAACAAGCGATCTACCGATATTGATACCTACGACTGATATCTTCAGACGACGTAGCGGTAGCTGTCACGTCGTAGGTTATATAATGAACTGTCATATTACAATATTGTGTAATTAAATTCTAATATTGTTCATAATACAACGGTATACGTAGAGTATTGTATTATTCAGCAGAGATGCCTCGTAGGATGAAAAACTTCAACCGGATCGATGAGATACTGCTTGATGAATGATATTCACATCGTTTTGTTCGAAACCCTACCCATCGTAGAGATGCAACGGGTCAGTCAGTCACCGAAGAAATCCTCGGTTGTAACTAATGTAGGAAATAAACAGAAATTCCCACCTGAAATGAATTCATAAAGAATCAATCGTATGCTATTAACTTATTAACTTTATCACTACCAGATGTGTAAATTTCACCAAGACACTTATTTATAACCTAATAATGTTTGAAATAAACTGAAATTGTCGCCTGCAATCAATTTAACCTCATCACTACTCATTTATGAAATAGTATCGTATACCGTTGTATTATGAACAATATTAGAATTTAATTACACAACATTGTAATATGACAGTTCATTATATAACCTACGACGTGACAGCTACCGCTACGTCGTCTGACAGCGTTGTCATTGACGAAAATGTATAAAATGACATCTTATAATATGACATCTTCTTCTTCATCCGTTTGCTTAACCCGTTACTGGAGGTAGGACGGAACGTTCACTAACGGCCATAGACTATATTGTTGACAGCTGGACGGGCAAACGCTCTTAATTTCCCGTCCGCCTAGCCTTAGTCTTTTCGTGGGCCCAAGAAAAGAAGGGACGCCTCTCTATATTATTTATATACTCATACAACTGCCTCGTGACGTCATCGTGGAGACGGAAAAGACAAACAAAATTCTTGATCAAACTGAGCATTTCTATAAATCGGAATATTAGATCTCAGCTCTCCGTGCACCGATTGCATAAAAGTTGGGCTTAAATGAAAGCTGTTTGAAGCCATATTCTAAGATAAAAATTCGAATATCGTGTGTAACCCGAGTCGGAATAAAATAAGGATAATATCTTCGCCGTATAGGCCGAAGAGCTCTCGTGCGGGTATAGAGACTCGGTCGAGCCACGCGCCGCGCGCTTAAAAATTCTTTTTATTTTTAATGTACTTGGCGCGAGACTCTACCGAGTCTCTTGATATAAATATCAGATATATGTATTGTAATTCGTAGGCAGTTTTTCTTTTTAATCCAACTAGGTCCCCTGCAAAAAGAACATGTACGCGTCCCGTACTCATAACGTCAACTTCCAATTCGGGTCTGAACAGAAGGTTTAAAAATATTTAGAATTGAGCCGATTCATGCAAGACTAGCGTAGAGCATAAAATGGAAGTTTATGAAGTCAAACACTCGCATTCTGCTCTCTTCGTCTGACTCTTGCCGTTTCTCCTATCGAATCACACTATACCGATACTTTGCAACCCAAGCATTTTCTTTCATCATCCTCACGTCTTATACGGCGACCCGCTACAAAATTAAACAATCCATAAGAAAGATTTTTCTTCAATAATTCCATTCATGAATGATTATACGCTGAGTCTACAAATAATAAATAAATATAAATCAGAATCTCTATCATCTGAGAAAGAGGGACTCGATCGATCATTTCTTTAATATTGAATAAGTATTTTCATTTCCACCATTTGTCGTGATAGCACTAATCTGAATTTGATTGAGCTCCTGAGCGGAGAATCTAAGCTAATTGTAAAACATGGATTAAAAAATTATTTTCACCGAAGGTCAAGGCATTACGTTGACGTAGAGTGTAGAATAAAGCCTATCGTAGTCCAACACACAACGTCGACTTACAGTCTCGTTTGGACTAGAGGATATCGAGATAAAATGTAGAACTCGTTGAAATCCTACATATAACGTTGGCTCACAGTTTATGTCCGAGCAGACAAGCCTCTAGAAACGAGCCTAACATCGAGCTTGAAGTGGAATTTGTCGCAATCCAACGTTTGAAACTCGGCTTCGTTGGTCTGGCCCCTTGCCGTTCCTTATATCAAATCATGCTATCCTGATATTTTTCAACTTCAACATTTTTTCTTGATTTTCTATTGTGAGACTTCCTCAGCCGGTGACTTGCTAGAAAATTGAATCCCCAAAACACCGTTTCCTCCGATAATTGCATTCATAAATGGAAATAAGCCAAATCTACAATGTATAAGTGAATAAAATTTAGAGGTAATAGTCAGTTAATAGTCATCTAACAGTCTTGTGTCATACAAGGTAAGCCTAATTGTAAAATTATCCGTTCACAATTATTATTCTATTTATCACTATGAATTTTACACGTCAGTCGATTCGCATAACCTCAAAAGCTCAAGATCGTAGGATTTAAGATAATTAACCTATCGAAACATTTTTGCTGGTGGCTATCACTTAAATGTACTTGGTGTGAGGTTTTCGCATCTAAGTGGCTTTTGGGAGGTATTCACTAGTTTTTGTACCTTCAAATTTTGTACCAAGCATTGCGTGTACTTTCTTTTCTTCTTCTTCTTCTTCTTCCAATGACTTAACGCCCGTTAGAGCATGTAGTCGTTGTACTTTCGACTATATGCTCTAACGGGCGTTAAGTCTTTGGAAGAAGAAGAAGAAGTCGTTGTACTTTCTTTTATTTCCTTTATTTGGATTTAAAAACATGAAATGATGACAACACGCGTCTGCTAGTGTTGCAGACGCATTCTGTCTTGGAGCATATTATATTTCTAAGGTTTCTGTCTGCGATACCAGCGCTATCTACCTCGTGACTCTCGTACTTACGCCACTCTATACAACTTTTGTGTAGTTTCCCGTCTAGTGATTTTTATGGGAATGGTTTGAATTGGCTGAATCTTGGTCTGTAGAAGACGAAAGACAAACATTGTATACGAGGAAACGGGGTATCAAAATCTGAAGTTAATTATATCTCAGCATCCGGACACCAATTCAATCGATCTAGGGCTGAAATGAAAGCTTCCTATTGCCGGTAATGCCGGCATCCTAGATTAAATTAGTTTCAAATCGTGTATGTTGTGAGGTGGAAAAAAACGAAGATACTAGTTCGCGGTATAGGTTAGGGTAGTCTCCTCTCGGGTATATACTCGTTGATGGACTCGTTGAGTCTCGCGCTTGGAAAAAAAAATTCTTTAATGTACTTATCGCGAGACTATACCGAGTCTCTTGGTTAACCGTGCACCGAAAACGGGAACGGGGACTCTGTAGCGCAACTCTATTGTCGATTTCGATCACGTCAGTACCAAAACATGTTCGTTTTACTCTGAAATGGAGAAATGGTGTAAGAAATGAACTTAAACAACTTGAAAAACTTGGAAACCTTGAAAATGTTATTTCACGTATATCTCTACTACATATATGTAACTAAGAACAAATCATTGTGAAACATTTATCACATCTTATGAACAAAATCACGAAAGTGAACAAAATTATTTGGCTCTGTCATCCAGTATAATAATTCAACCAGATTTCGCCACTCCGTATCGATTCTCAGTCTCTCCTCTCTGGCCCGTCTTCGCTGTAGTGCATAATATGCAGCTCGGTCTGCTGCTGTCGGATTAGGATAAAGAGCCCACAGTCCATCCCTGGACTACTTCCCAAGAAACCTGAAATGATCCTCACGAGATAAGATCGTTCCAATTTTATCCTTTTTCCTTCATTTTGCTATATTTAACTAGGCCTTCAGCAAATCAATACCTTGACCTCTTAGCCCTTTCCCATGAAACTAACATTTGTTCCCCACTCTAGGGTGTGCAGTTTTGCTGTAATTTTTGGAATCCTCCTGGGAGCGGTTCATGGTTTTGGATTCCCGTTTCCCGTTTTCCTGCCTCCTGACGTCTTTCGATCGTGAACCGGTCTCACCCCACAGGCGGCATCCAGTGTTCCAGACACCCCCACAAGGTTGAATTTTACCGCGACTGTTCAAGACGGAGGATTGAACACTTTTATACTAAAATTACTCACTTTGATAAGACGAAGCTATACTATCCCCTCAAGGTTTTCTGTGGTTTCCCTTGAGAGTAGGGACGAATGTCGTATAGTTTTTGGGAAATTTTTAAATTCTTGAGCCACAGCTCCCACTCTCCCAAAAGAATTCACACAAACACTCATTTTGTGACAACTGGACCGGTTATTTCTTTTTAAACCTTTTTCTGCATATTCTTTTTTATTTGAAGAGTCGGGTCGACTCTTTCTCTAGGGGGGGAATAGTGTTGAAAAAGGGTGAAGCCCGATATATTTAGCGCATACGGTCTAGTAGTCTCAAACATGCGAATTGTACTTTACACTAACGAATGATAACGGTTGCTAGACGAACTTCTGTTTTGTAAACAGTCTTGTTCGAGACCTAAAACTCAACAGTTGTCTTTTCTCGAATATTACGAATTTTCTTTGAACCATTTTATTTGCACCTTAAGTCACGTTATTTCCCTCGGGAATCTACTGCCTTCTTTACGTTATAACGTACTTTATTACACATTAATGGACTTGGCGAAAGGTTTTTGCACCAAAGGTGCTTTTTGGGCTTGATTTCACTACTTTTTGTAAAATTTGGCTTGACTTCCTAGTAAATGTGCTCGCTCGCTACGCTCGCTCGGTTGTTTTGTACTATTTCATACCGCCCGAAGTCCCTCGATAAGCAGGAACGTCAAACAACATCTAACCCTGCGTGCAGCCCTCCTCCTTTCTCATCCGGGCCTGGGACCGGCAATGGTGGAGTTACTTGCACGCAGGGTTATATGTTACTCATCATAACAGTATTTCAATTCGAATATTATTATATATGGACTTTAATAAACAATTAGGTTCTGTCCAATATTTTTGGAAGGTTACTTCTTAAGGGTCAATCATCATGTATTTTCATTGCATAGCTATCGTCAGACCTAAATATACCACAACCTCAAGTGTATTAAAAACTCAAACCCGCTTATGCTTAATAAAATGTCCATAGGGTAAAGTCGGGAGAGATGCCCCATAAAGGAAAATGTTTTTTGAAAAATTACGTGTTCCATGAAAAAATATTTTCATTGCACTAAGTTACTTTATAAAGCTTTGGTAATATTTGGATACAAAGACAATTTTTTTTTTTTAACCCTATCCTAATGAAAATTGCGATAAACGAATATAATGTTTCGGCCATCTCACCCCAAGGGTATGGGTGAGATGCTCCACGTATGTGGGTGAGATGCCCCACGAGGGAGAGATGGTCTCTACTGAAAATTTACGTAAAAGATGATTGGAAACATGGTTTCATTTTCCTGTTACGCCTCTTTGAGCAACCTTTTATTTTTTTCCACACTTTATTTTGCACCTATCAAGTACAGTAATGTTCATTAATGGGTTCGCGGTGGCTAACTGCTTTTTTTCAGACTTTTTCGGATACAATCAAATAAAATAATATTATATCATTTTTATATGGAGTCATATTTATTATTATTATAATTTCGG
The DNA here is from genome assembly GCA_963992785.1 of Tenthredo livida. Taxonomy (NCBI): domain Eukaryota; kingdom Metazoa; phylum Arthropoda; class Insecta; order Hymenoptera; family Tenthredinidae; genus Tenthredo; species Tenthredo livida. The sequence continues at coordinate 13,950,948 of OZ023072.1, read as the reverse complement.
CCATCGGCACATGAAATACGACTAGAATGGAGTCTCGTTTCCGAAGAAGTCAGAAAAAAAAGTTAGCCACCGCGAACCCATTAATGAACATTACTGTGCATACACATATGGTACTGCAGTTTTCGTGCATCTAATTCTCACAACCAATTCACTGCAGCCAGTCTACATCCTCCTTTGTATCACGGTAATTTTCAAGGCATTCGATATCGTAATCTTCATAAGAACTTATGGAATCCGAAGATTTTGCTTCACAATCGCTTTCGTCTAGTGGCATTTTCTATTTTTTCTGAACTAGCGGCTGCAATGTATTCCTTTTTATACTTTCGGGGCATGTCTAGAAGTACAAGTGATATTGTACTGAAGACTGTACATCGACCCACAAATAAATATCCCCAGAAGAACGAAATACTGCAGTAAGTTTGGTGGGGCATCTATCCCGCAATTATGTAGGGCATCTCTCCCGATTGGGGAGAGATGGCCTTTTTGTAGTCACCTCCCTCGTAGTAGGCGTTCTGAAGGTACCGTTGACTCTTCATGACCTTCAAGTACCTATCTGAGTGTACCCATGCCCATAGTACCTTTTAGTTATTGTTAAATAGTCAGACCTACCGCATAAATAATATACAAAGTCACAGCAACGAAAATGGTCCGAGTACTCACCAGTAAACTGCAATTTTTATGAAAATAATCGGTTTTTTTCGAGCGTTCATGCGTGCCTTCTGTCATTTCAGATACGAGGAACAGTAAAAAAAAATCAGTGGCAGTATCTGACTATTATTTTATTAGATATCGAATATCGGCCATCTCTCCCACTGGGGCATCTCTCCCGACTTTACCCTATGTATATGACAATCGTTCCGTCATATTTGTTGGCGCAGTTAGCTCCTCTGCAAAAAGAACATGCATGCATCCTTTGCATTTTTGATCCATTTCTGCTTTCTAATTTCATAATCATCGACATGTTGCCAAGCAGATGTTCCATCTCGAAGCATGCAAGTACAATGTCCTGTTTCAATATTCTGACCATGATGGAATACAACGCTATTGACTTTATATTTTTTCGCGCAAAAGACGGGTTGATCTGTAGGAATTGCTTTGATACCGTAATCCGTTATCTTCGTAATATTGCCATTCTGTACGGAAGTCAGTATGAGCTGTAAAATTAGACAGCTGCTCGCCGATGATACATCGGTTTTGATGAGTATATTTTTTGACTCACAATTTTGACAGGACGAATCTTCGACGTTCTTCCAGCGCGAAAAATAGTGATTGATAATCTCTGTTAGACTGTGAGTCTCTTTCTTGCTTGGGGCTAAAGCAAGTAACAGAATGTAACCAGCTTCGATTAACTTGCTCGTGAAACCACAATCCTTGCAACGCTTTGTAGAGGTTAGCTCGTGTTTTACGATATTTCTCAAGTCGTCGTATTTCCAGATTAGACTGGTTGAAAATTCCGGCGCATCCTGCTGAACGTTCGAAGTGAACTCTTTACCGGCAAGTCTCCTGGCATGAAAAACATCACCTGGTGATTGTAAATTGACATAATTTTCGATCAAGATTTTCATGACGTCGTCATTTTGTTGATTCAGCCAACAGTTTCTAATAGGTTAACTGTGAAATAGTCACTGTATCGTAGCGTTAGCATAACAAGAAACACCATCTGTATTCCGAAAACCTTTAATTCGCCACGTTTCGCTGAATGGTTTTTCCTCGATTGGTTCCTGACATGTAGATGAATTTATTGGTAAAGACCACTTGCGATCTTGAACTTTTCTCGCCCGTTTTTTCGAAACGGTCATCGCCATAAGGTCCGGTCGATATTGCTTTCTCAACCTATTATACTCCAGAATAGCGGAATCATCTGCTAATACTGCATGCGAATCGTAATTAATCAAGTGGACTCCTTCTAAGGAAGTTACCCGGGAGAGGGCAACGTACACTTGTCCACAAGAATATATAGAATTACCCGCATCGATCACGGCATTCTTCAAACTAAGACCTTGGCTTTTATGGATTGTAATTCCATAACTGAGGCAAATTGGGAATGGGTATCAACTCTGGATAATGCGTATCAACTACTGAATCACAGAAATTATCAGTAGAATCCGCATCGAGGGCTTCAATTTCTTGACGAGTTTTGACTTTTCTGTTTCTTATTATATTCACATCTATCCATTTAATAGTTGTTTGTGGATCCCTGCCGTGCAACGGAATTCCTAATATCGTATCAGCAGCCTCGAGCGCTGCGCATTATCTATGACTTAACGTACGTTGAGCGAAACTCCACAGACGACTGCAGAGCAATTTTTCCGAATTGATCAGTGTCGCCATGTCTTCGTGCATGTTGCTTTTTTCAGATTTTGACAGGTATTTAGTGATATACCACATGAGTATAGCGCTGAGCTCGCCAATGAACTGTATGTCCATATTGCCTTCCCAAGCATAAAGAATTGCTGGGTTGTAGTCGTTGATATCCACCTCATTCTGATTTCGAGGGAGATCATACAGCCTACTTCTAGACTTGACCTTCCGCCTGCCAGCTATTGAAACAGCCACGTCCCTGAAAACAATGTTATTCGTTACGGGACGAGGAAACCCGAATCGACATGCTCTGGACAAACCACCGTCTTTTTTTCGCTTACTTCGCAAGCCGTAGGCATTATGCTTGTGCCGTTGATGCGTATTCACGCGACGATACAAGTCAGGTGAAGCATGTTTCGGTGGCATTCTGCAAGTTACATATTTCAGAATAAAACTCGCTATTTCTTCGTTCGAAGATTTCCCAATAACCGGAGCATCTTTGATCCAAATTAATAGGTGGAAATGCTGCATTCCCCTGCCTTGATATTCGCGCCTCCAAAAATAATGGGTCACCTCTCCGATAGGGTTATCGGAAGAGCATGTTATGAAATCGAGCATAGCGCGAAACTTGTTTTCAATGAATCGAGATGCAGACACTGGATCCGCCGCGACCAATTGACTCGGAGACATCTTAGCGGCAGCAGGGCATCGACTTTGCGAAGGTATTCCGTCATATCTGACCATAACCATTCGTTCGGACTTAGGGTGAGAAACCATGTTGCCGGACCGTAATGATGTGTCATACAAGATACATCATTTCTGGGCCGACTCCAATATTGGAGGCTGCGCCGTGTCGCGCAGCCTCGAAAATATTGCATTCAAATTCCCTTCCAATTCTTCCCTGGAAAGTTTTTCTATATAACTCGTGGCGGTAAATCGTTCGCTTGGATTGGTGATATTAAGTTTGTAATAAATCCCACTATTCAATTGCCGAATATTCGCGTCATTCAATAGATAGAACAAGTATTGCTGATCCAGCCGGTACTGCGAATGCTTAGACATGAGTCTCGATTTAATAAATTCGGCTTGCGTCAGACGCGCTGATCCTATCCTCGTGCTGTCCATTGCAACCATACGGATACAAATGCGGGAAACATAGCAAATCAAGACTTTTATGACGATTATCTAATGGCACGTCTTGAATTTTCAACATTTGATAGAGATCTGTGATAGTTTCATTAGGCCTCTTTTTATACATCGGATGTATAGTGAATTGTTCGTAAATTTCATCCGATTGAGACACTTGAGTCAATAAGGCGCCCTTGTTTGCGTCCACTGTATTATCCTGGTATTCACGTTTTTCATAGTCGTTATTTCCGATTTCACTTACGGAATCTATTCTATCAAGACTTTCGCGTTTCTTCGAATTGCCATTCTCATCGTTATCTTAATCCACTAATTGGAACTCAATGTCTTCTATATGGGCTAGCAAGGCGTCAGCCGTTGCTGGCATCTGAATTTCAGAATATTGAGGATTATTCGCCTTGAGCCATATTAATGCGTCCCATACTTTATTTATGTCTACCAATTGTTTCCACACCAACTTAGATTTTGTTGGGATTCCGCGAACTAATATGTTGTAACAGCGATTCCCGCGGAACGGGACCAGATCGGCAAGAACCAAACCATATGTAGGGGGATTCACTCAATTACCACCGTGATAAAGTCAACAATACTCAAAATAATTGAAATTACCACAAAATAGGGGTGAGTTCGGCCAATACCCGAAGTGTTTTTATTTCGGGCCCCACGTTGTGCGCAAATTTTATAACAGCGATTCCCGCGGGCTCGGGTTTTACCCGCAGGAACTACGATCAGTTAACAAACTAGCACCAACGTCTTTTACCTCCTCCGACTAGCTCGGTATGATGTTGGGCCCCAGACTCCGGGCTCAGAGTCCTCTCTCTCTCTCTCTCTCTCTCTTGCTCCAGCTAGCTAGCGGTAGAGGGATAATTCGTGGGGGCGAGAAATAGAAAGACTTGACAATACGAATATATTTGAATATGGTTTATTAATTAAAAGAAAAAAAAGAAAAAGGTGATACTAATTTGTCCAGCCTATCACCTGGCTTCGGCTTTTCTCACCGCTACTTTATGTTTATTAATACTACGTGAAGGAAACTGAAGTATATTAAATCAAGACTAGAAAATGCAATAAATTAAATGACTCTACTGTACTATATAAATCTCAAAATATGACTCTACTTTAAATTAAATATGATATGAAAAAGCTGGGCAGGTACAGTTGACGACGATATCACAGGCGTAGGGGAATAGCCTTTCTCCTACGACCAGCTGGAGGCTTGGCTGTCACGTTGATTTCGAGACCGCAGTCTCTAGTCTCTAACAGACAGCTGATCACTCAACAGCTAGGAGGGGAAGGAAATCGGTACTCGTTAGCTCGGGACTAGGCCACGAGAGTGCTCTGACACGCAGCAGACGATCTGCGACGCGTGACGTCAGAACACCCGGGCAATATGGCGTCGATTCTACCTAGGCGAATGCAAGCCGGAACGCTGACGCGCAGAATCGACAGCCACTGAGAACAACAACAAGTTCAAACTCGCCGGTTCTCAGCTAACACGCGGTACTCAGGGACTCGGTACTAAAGACGGTACTGAGGGAACGAAGAGCTTCCTGACTCTAACTCGAGACTCAAAAGGGATTTTAGGGACTCTAGGGGAAGAATATAGACTATCTTAGGGGATCTGGACTGGATTGATCCTACCTGATCGGCTACGATGGCTCGGCCTCGTGTCTGACTCGTGGTCCAGGGGTAGGCGAGGGTCGTATAAGTCCAAATCACAGCACAATAAAATCCAATATCCAAAAGCAATAGTCCAAAAGGGTAGCAGGGGTCACAATTAACAAAATCACGTCACAAACCAGACTCTAACTCCTCAAAACTCTGCAAAAAACACTCTCTCTCTCTCGGCTCACTGAAATTATGGCACGTGATATTCTCAACGGCTAGACAATAAGTGGCTCTTCGTTTCCGGGATGCTAGATGCTACTTATCGCCGTTCGTCCTGCTATCGCCAGCCGTCATCGATAGACCAATCCGAGGATCTACGGTCGATAAGGCGTCGCTAGGACGAAGGGCGGCAATATTCAAATTAGCTAACGGGACTTCTGGGCTATCGGGGATACATACGCTCGTTTAGGCTGGTACGGAGGAGGTCTAAACGTTTGCCACGTTACAACACTCCTCCGCCAAACGGAACGTACGGGGTACCGGATGCTTCCGCAACCTCCGACTCTACCAGCCTCGTTATTCTCTCTTAATCTAATCAGACTTATTAATTTTTGTACGCTGTTTGAGGCCGGGAGGAGGGGCGGGTTGTCACGGGGTGTTAGGGCTCAGGGGGGGGGGGGGGGGTACGGTACTTAAATCGGGACTGTCAACGGGACTGTAACGGTACTCTGGGGCGGCAAAAGGGGTTAAAAAAAAAGAAATGCGAGGGAAGGGGTTTATTGCGGTCGGCGGAGGACCGCAATGACCGCCGCAATTAGCTCGGGGTCCGGGTCACTCGACGCCGGTGCTTTCACAGGGCTCCTCGTCGGTCTACCTCCGGCCGCTGGTCTCTCCCTCGTGCCGGATGAGGTAGTGGCCTGTCCTCCCAGTAACAGGCGGTCATGCACCCCTCTTCTTGGCGGTGGTGTCGGGGTGGACAGGCGATGAGCCGCGTAGGCCAGCTCCCATGTCCGGCGATGGTTCGGGCGTGTGCGGGCGGTGTACCCCTTCCACCCGCAAATAAAACAGTGGGCCCATCTCGGCCTAGGGCACCTCGAGTATCGGTGGCCCTCAGAGCCACACGCCCAACATCTTCTGCCGTCGGGGGGAGGTGGGCCCTCGTATGAGGCTGGCAGCAGCGGTGGAATGGGTGGCTGCTGGTTCCCAATTATCCCGGCAGCCGACGCTCCTAGTTCCGGGCCCCAGTAATATTCCACGCCGGGTGGTACGGTCGAGGGGCCTGGCCGAGGCTCGCTTAGGGGAGTCACGAAGGATGCTGGCAATGGATACGGTCGGTCCATTAAGCCATGCATTCTTGCCATTGGCCTTAGGGTGCCTGTCGCGTGCCGGATCGGCGAAATATCCGGCCGGATAAAATCCTCGGGGACGAAGTCCCGAGGGGTCGTCAAGTCCTGGGTCGGCGGTCCGGGCTCGGTGTCCGTGGATCCCGCCTGGCTGATGACCGATGGCGAGATCGGCCTGGTGGTGCGGCGGCGCCTGTTGCACGGCCGGTTGCGTCGACGACGTCGTCGACTACGGCGCTCTTCGTCGGAGGTAGTAGGGTCGGGGGGGTGGTGTCGGGGCGCGCACCGGCACCCGTCGACGGGATGGGATCAGGGGGGTGGAGCCCGCCTCTGGCTGAGGGCCGGGGTTCTCCTGCGGTACCTGGGGGGTGGCTACGACCGTGGCCGGGACGACAACGGGTGCCACGGGCTCTGGGGGGGCCCACCTCGAGGCCTCCTTGAGGCTGTAAGGCCTCCTCCTCCATGGGCTCGGGAGGGTTCTCCGGGACCGGTGACGGGACTGTCTGGAGGAGCTCGTTCGTCCACCCCATTTCCAGGGACAACGTCGACCCGCGGCTGAACGGCTCGTGTCTCAGGCAATCGAGCCCCGGGTGTCGGTCCTCCAGGTCTGGTGCCCGTAGAGCGCCCCTCCAATCTACGGGGTCCGTCCCTTGGCGGATCAGGCGCCTGGGAGGTCCCTGGCTGCGGCTCCTCCGCATCATTGCCGACACTCTCGTCGCCGCTCTCCTCTCTCTCTCTCTCTCGTCTGTCTGTAAAATGACAGGTATTAGCGAGGTATCAACAATGCGGGAGGGCTGGGGCTCGGGAATATCGGGAATGATCTCTGGGGATAGTCTCGAGGTGTCTCGGATCTCTGTTAAGTCCGCTTGCGCGGGGTGATACGGTTTAAGGTCCTTGATATGGACCTTGCCCGCCGGAATACCTTCAGGGTCCGTAATAATATAAACGGTAGGACTCTTTCGTCGTTTGATGATGAAGGGACCACTAAATTTAGCAGACAGCTTGGAGGCGATGTAGTTCGCAGCTGACGACAGCACGTGTTGTCTGCGAAGTACTAGGTCGCCAGGTTTAAACTCGATGTCTCTACGCCCACGGTTGTAATAACGTGATTGACGCTCGGTGGCATCTTCGAGATTCTGGGCGACGAGATCTCTCAAGGCGTCTAGCCTTCTCACTTGGCTCTCCCATTCTTCGGGTGTCTGCAAATTAATAACCGGGGGGCCTTCTACCTCCCGTATCACCGTTTTGGGAGGCCTTAGCTCTCTCCCAAAATTCAAAAAGGCTGGTGAGACCTTTGTCGAGCTGTGAATTGCCGAGTTCACGGTGAAACGGAACTCAGGCAGGTGTTTGTCCCACTCGCGATGATCGCCTTCCAAGAAGGTGGTTATCATCGTCTTTATGACTCGATTCACTCGCTCGACAGGGTTTGCTTGGGCATGGTAGGGCGGAATCGTGGTGTGGAAGATGCCTAGGTCCTGACAAGCGGCAGTTATTATTTTATTTGAAAATTCGGTACCGTTGTCGGTCAGAAGGACCTCTGGAACTCCCCAGCGATAGAAGACCAGCTCTTCTAACGCCCTGAGGATTGCGGGACCGTTTGCTTTACGCAGGGGCACGCATTCCACCCACTTTGTGAAGAGATCCTGGATCACCAAGACGTAGACGAATCTTTGTCGGCTCGGAGGAAACGGACCCATAATATCCGCGGCTATCGCGGTAAACGGTGCTTCAGTCACTCGGCGACCCATCAGACCCCGTGGTCCGGTTTGGTCTACCTTGCACCGTTGGCATTCCTCACAGGCACGAATAAACTGCACTACGTCTCGATATAGCCCAGGCCAATAATAGAGGAGAGCCACGCGCGCGTACGATTTCTCAACTCCAAGATGACCTGAGGTGGGGAGGGAATGGGCTTCTCTAAGGGCTGCCTCGCGCTTCTCTAGGGGTAATACCAGTTTCCAGGGATCCAAATCCGTTAGAAGGGGGTCAGCCAAAGGATCGACTCGGTGTCGATACAATCGGCCTTCTTCCACCTTCCAGTTCGGATACTGGACTGGCATTCTCTGGACTAACTCTACTCTCTTGTGATACCAGGGATCGAGGATTTCCTCTACGGCAGCAACGGGATTAGGGGTAGGCTCAGGTATTCGACTTAACGCGTCGGGGACGTGGTGCAAGGCTCCTTTACGGTGTTTGATCTCAAAATCGTACTCGAGCAACTCCAACGCCCACCGAGCCAGTCTACCTGTAGGGTTGTGAAGGTTGTATAGCCACCGTAGGCTACTGTGATCGGTGATCACTGTAAAGTGATATCCTTCGAGATAAGGACGGAACTTTCGGACTGACCATAGAACCGCGAGGCATTCGCGTGCCGTGACCGTGTATTTCCGTTCAGCTTCCGTCAACGACCTACTCGCGTAAGCTATCACGTGCTCTACGTCCTGTACGGTTTGTGTAAGGACAGCACCGATATAATCGCTTGCGTCGGTCTGAAGGGTGAAGGGTTGGGTAAAATCGAGACAAGCTAGGGTAGGGGGTCTGATTTAAGCGTTCTGAAGAGCTTCAAAGGCTCGCTGCTGCTCGTTCTCCCATGGCCAGCGGCGGCTTTTCTTTAGGAGGCTATTCAGAGGCTCGGACTTCGTCGCGAAATCGTCAATAAAACGTCGGTACCAAGATGCCATACCGAGGAATCTCCGAACTTCTTTGACGGTACTCGGAACCGGGTAATTGACGATCGCTTCGACCTTCTCGGGGTCGGCTTGTAGGCCTTCTCGGTTGACGCGGAACCCTAAGTATTTTACTTCGGACCGGCAGAACTCACACTTATCCGGATTGATAGTGAGTCCTGCTTCCGTGATTTTACCTAGGACTCGCGACAACCATCTCATATGGTCCTCGAACGTTTCGTTCACGATTATTACGTCGTCTAGGTAGACGAAGACGTGAGGTTCCATTTCGGGTCCAATTAAACGATCCATCAGGCGTTGGAACGTCGCGGGGGCGCCTGATAAGCCATACGGCATTCGTTTAAATTGGAACAAACCGCGACCGGGGACTGTGAACGCGGTCATTTCCCGACTCTCTCTCTCTAACGGGACCTGGAAGTATGCCTGACTCAAATCTAAGGTAGTGATATACTTCGCTTCGCGAAGCTTATCCAGAATGCTATTCATATGAGGCAAGGGGTACGCATCCTTTTTAGCTACCTGATTGACCTCACGAAAGTCGAAACAAAAACGATACTTTCCAGAGGGTTTACGGATCATGACTATAGGGTTCGACCATTCGCTATTCGAGGGTTCGATGATGTCGCCAGCCAGCATGGCATCTACCTCCGCGTACATGTACTCGCGTACTTTCGGCGATACTTGATAGTACCTTTGCTTAATCGGGGGATGGCCTTGAACATCTATTCGATGAATAGCTAGGTCGGTAGTTCCGCGATGAGGGTTCGGCGGGGGTAAAATCCGGGCTAGAAGTTTTTCTAATTGGGATTTCTCGGGACGAGTGAGTTCGGTTAAACCGGCACACTCGTTTATCGGGATGTTCTCTAGTGGGGGGTCTCTCTCTGGATTATTTGATTCCGCCGGTACTATAATATGGGTTTGCCATTGTCGCTTTCGGAAGTCGACCACAAAGCCGAAGGCTTCTAGAGCGTCGATTCCGAGGATGCACGCGTACTGAAAGGAGGGTGCTACTCGGACTAAGATTGGAAGAGTCGTGGTGCCGATACATACGGGTAATTCTAGTTCTACCGTGACTGCTCCTACCGCGCCATTGGGATACATCACTTGGCATCCGGTAAGCGGGATGAAACTAGACTCTAAATCGCGGAATTGCTCAATGGCGTGTCCACCGATGTACGTTCGGCTGGAACCGGGATCAAATAGGGCTTTAATGGGTTTTCCAGCTATCTCGATGTCGACATAGTAACGGGGATCTCTCAAGGTAGGAGGGCGGGTATGGTTACTCGAGATCTCGGAGGGAGAATTGCGTCCACGCGGAACGGAGGAATTGGTAGGGACCCAGCCTACCGATTCCCGTTGGCGCTTTCCGGTGCAGTTTCTGAACAGCGGCTGCAGATCGCGTACGTAACTCCCGGGGTCTTGCAGCTTGAGCATGCAATGTAGGACGGGGGATGGGGGCACTCTCTTACGAAATGTCCCGGGGCATAACACCTAAAACAACTGGCTGACCAGCCTGTGGCTGCATTCCGTGCAGCAGAGGCGGTCTGGGGGCCTCGGTTTGATCTGGTGTCGGCCTCGGCAGATCTAGCTGGATTGGAAAGGGGTGAGGATAGCAGGGAGGGGATGGTATTGGCCCGTGTCGCAGTTTGGCCAGAATTGGGAGCGGATTTCCTCTTCTTGGTGCCCCTATTTCTAGGGCGCGACTTTTTCTGCGGCTTCTCCACGGCTGCTGGGGTTGTGGCATCAGCCACTGGAGCAGCTTTGTCTCCGAATGCAGCAGTCTCTGTAACTTTCGCATTCGCGGCAGGGGGTTTGAAGACAAATTCGGGGTATAAAGCTCCAGCACGGGTGGGAGGGGGTGCGTAGACTAGGTCTAATGCCTGGACAGACTCTAGCTGTCGTCCAGCTTCCTGCAACTCCGCCAATGTATTAACTTGGTAGCGAGCGATTCGTGCTCGGTAGGACGGGTGCAGATTCATATAGGCCCAATCTAACTGTTGTGTTTCTGTCCAAGGGGTAGGTAGGCTGTTCAAAATCATCCTCAAACAAGTTAAATAGCTCGTGATTCGTTCCGTAGGGGCTCGGGTACGTCGCCTAGCTTCATCCAGCACCCTGATCTCCTTATTGACTATCCCGAACTCGCGTCGGAATGCGGTCGTGAAATCGGACCAGGTATGCCACTCGTGATACGTTAAACGATGCCACTGTAACGCGACATCCGTGAGCAAGAAAGGGAGGGCGCCGAGGAGGTCGTGATCACTCAGGCGGCTTCCTCGACGGCTTTCTGCTATACGCCTCAGGACCTCTTCTCCGCTGGCTTCGCCTTCGCCCGAGAACGAGATTTTCCATCTATGGACGATTTCGTTCGGATCCTTGACTCGACTAGAAAAGCTAGTTGGGGACTCTCGGGGAGGTTGTGAGGGTACCAGACTCCGTTGAGCCGTAGGTTGCGGGGTTTGTTGGGGTATTGCCACTGTTCGGCACAAGGTACTCTCTGATACGGGGTGGGAAGGGGGAATACTCTCTGGGACCGGGTTTTGAGGGGGGATACTCTCAGGGGTAGGGGGTGGATGGGTATTACTCTCTGGGACCGGGTGTTGGAAGGGGATTGTCTCAATGACTGGGGGTAGACGGGTAGTATTCTCAGAGACAGAGGGTTGAATGTGAACAGTCTCAGTGACTGGGGGTGGACGGGAATTACTCTCGGGGGCCGGGGAGAAGATTTCAGTGATTCTTACTTGTTGAGGGCTACTCTGGGGAGTACGGTGTGATTGGGGGGGCGGGGGGGGGACAGTGGACTGGTGTTGGTGCAGAGTGGGACTGGGGTACTCGTTGGATGGGAACGAAGGCACTAAGCCTTTGCGCCTGTTCTCTAGGTTGAGGATCATTGGGTAGCTCAATAAAATTCCTAGGATCAAAACGGGGTACTTCTGTGGATCTGGGGTAGGGAGGGTTTCCTGGGGTGCTCAGGGGATGACCGGTTCGTTCAGGAAGAGACGCGGCTCTTCCGGTTTCACCTCGACTAAGTTCGTCCATGAACCTTACGCGAGAACGACCTGCAGCTAACGTACGACCAGTCGATTCCCAATTCGGTGGGGGTGCGGCTCTAGAACCCAACGGCGTGCTATTATGCGTGGATGTGCTAGGAACTGGGCCTTGAATGGGAGTCGTTATTCTACGACGCGGTGAGGGGACTGGGGGTGTCGGTACTTGATCCTGGGGGGTCAGTCTCCTAGGGGAAGGTGTGGGAGGCTCTCTATTTGGCGACAGAATTGGGGGTGGTGCTCTCGGACGCGTACGGGTTGCTACTCCCGTCGATTGTGATGACTGTGCGAGTGACCGGGTCGGACCAGTAGGTAATTCATCCTCCTCCGGTACCCAGGTCACGTTTCGATTGCGAGAACACTCATGGTATCGCACCAACCTCCAACGCCTTTCCTGGCCCGAACCTGCCGGATTTAGGTGATATCTCAGGAGAAGCGTCGTCAACGCATCGTCCGATAGGTCGCAAACCCATCGTATGATGCCGCTAAAATCGTCGGGATGGATTCCCGTACGTGAAAATCGGACTGTCCCTGGAGTCGCGGCTCCAGTTTCACTCGTGTCTGGCGGCTCTCGTGTAGCAGACATCGAAACGTCGGAACGGGACCAGATCGGCAAGAACCAAACCATATGTAGGGGGATTCACTCAATTACCACCGTGATAAAGTCAACAATACTCAAAATAATTGAAATTACCACAAAATAGGGGTGAGTTCGGCCAATACCCGAAGTGTTTTTATTTCGGGCCCCACGTTGTGCGCAAATTTTATAACAGCGATTCCCGCGGGCTCGGGTTTTACCCGCAGGAACTACGATCAGTTAACAAACTAGCACCAACGTCTTTCACCTCCTCCGACTAGCTCGGTATGATGTTGGGCGCCAGACTCCGGGCTCAGAGTCCTTTCTCTCTCTCTCTCTTGCTCCAGCTAGCTAGCGGTAGAGGGATAATTCTTGGGGGCGAGAAATAAAAACACTTGACAATACGAATATATTTGAATATGGTTTATTAATTAAAAGAAAAAAAAGAAAAAGGTGATACTAATTTGTCCAGCCTATCACCTGGCTTCGGCTTTTCTCACCGCTACTTTATGTTCATTAATACTACGTGAAGAAAACTAAATTATATTAAATCAAGACTAGAAAATGCAATAAATGAAATGACTCTACTCTACTATATAAATCTCAAAATATGACTCTACTATAAATTAAATATGATATGATGAAGCTAGGCAGGTACAGTTGACGACGATATCACAGGCGTAGGGGGATAGCCTTTCTCCTACGACCAGCTGGAGGCTTGGCTGTCACGTTGATTTCGAGACCGCAGTCTCTAGTCTCTCACAGACAGCTGATCACTCAACAGCTAGGAGGGGAAGGAAATCGGTACTCGTTAGCTCGGGACTAGGCCACGAGAGTGCTCTGACACGCAGCAGACGATCTGCGACGCGTGACGTCAGAACACCCGGGCAATATGGCGTCGATTCTACCTAGGCGAATTTCTGCGCAGCGGCAATGCAAGCCGGAACGCTGACGCGCAGAATCGACAGCCACTGAGAACAACAACAAGTTCAAACTCGCCGGTTCTCAGCTAACACGCGGTACTCAGGGACTCGGTACTAAAGACGGTACTGAGGGAACGAAGAGCTTCCTGACTCTAACTCGAGACTCAAAAGGGATTTTAGGGATTCTAGGGGAAGAATATAGACTATCTTAGGGGATCTGGACTGGATTGATCCTACCTGATCGGCTACGATGGCTCGGCCTCGTGTCTGACTCGTGGTCCAGGGGTAGGCGAGGGTCGTATAAGTCCAAATCACAGCACAATAAAATCCAATATCCAAAAGCAATAGTCCAAAAGGGTAGCAGGGGTCACAATTAACAAAATCACTTCACAAACCAGACTCCAACTCCTCAAAACTCTGGAAAAAACTCTCTCTCTCTCGGCTCACTGAAATTATGGCACGTGATATTCTCAACGGCTAGACAATAAGTGGCTCTTCGTTTCCGGGATGCTAATTGCTACTTATCGCCGTTCGTCCTGCTAGCACCAGCCGTCATTGATAGACCAATCCGAGGATCTACGGTCGATAAGGCGTCGCTAGGACGAAGGGCGGCAATATTCAAATTGGCTAACGGGACTTCTGGGCTCTCGGGGATACATACGCTCGTTTAGGCTGGTACGGAGGAGGTCTAAACGTTTGCTACGTTACAACGTATAGCTCGTGATCGAGAATAATTGGATCTGCAGGGGGACAGATTTTCTCCAAAGTTTCCTCCATAGGTAAGGAGGAGAGTAAAACTCGTGGGTGTGACAGCCAATTTTATTTATTACGTCATGACGTTTCGGTCGGAGCACGGCCGACCATCTTCAGATCTATGAATATAACAATTAGGTAAAAACAGAACTTCGCAGTGCGTACCGAGTTAAGATCTTAATGACAGTGTAAGTAAAAAAGGAAAAAACAGTTCACAGAATTGATATGTTGGTTAAGTATAAGGCGTCAAATTCCCATTTTGGGCGATAAGTATTAACCTAATTAAAGTGATAACAATATACTAATACTAATTACATGTATGTTATTATCTAAAAACGGCGGGAAACCAATACGGATTTGTAGTTAATTGGATTAAAATTAAAGGTGTAGTCGTTAATTCAAAAAGGTAAACAGCGTGAGCATGACATACCTAGCGCCGAGATGTTTACGCTTTGCGCGACGATGAAGCAGTGAGTTTAAAGACAGCTGAGAACCGTGACGATTGCTGTCTATTTGTTAGATGTTAGGCGCTAAATTTGAAAATGACTATGCTAGAGGAACCTACGAAGGATTGAGAACAGGCGCATATAAGTTACTGAGGTTGTCAATATCGGTTCTCCGGTTTACGGTGTCATTCTTTGTGATCCAAATCATCTCTTTGATCAACCGATGGTGGACATTATTTTCAGTAGCCAAGACCGAGGGGTTGTTAAAGTCATTCGTATCGACCTGAGAAAATTCCAATCGAAGACATAATTTGCGGTGTTGAAACGGGTCTCGTAGGCCTAGACAAGAACACCAAGGACATCGTTCGTAGCCAGGTAACGCATAGAATCTCTTCACACAAACATAGTGTGCACCTCAATAAAGACCAGATACGCGAGCTTAAAGATTACAACACAACCAAAAAGTTTTTATCAGAACATCCGGAAATTGTGGTCACGAAAGCAGACAAAGGTAACAAAACCGTTATTTTGGATGCTACTGACTACGAAGAGAAGATCAGGAACATGCTAGCAACTGCGGACACGTACAAACCTTTAGCCAGGGATCCCACAAAAACTTTCGAAAAGCGTAATAACACCTTGGTAAACGAGTGGTTAAAAGGTAACCATATTTCAGGGAACATGGCTAGGAGCCTCAAGATATATAACTCCGTCCCCCCAAAAATCTACTTTTTGCCCAAAATACACAAAGCCAACGTGCCACTCAGGCCTATCGTGTCGAACATCGGAGCGCCCACATACAAAATTTCCCGGTTTTTATCTCGGCCTCTCAGGCAGGTTTTAGGCAAGTCTGACTACCACACCAAAGATTCATGGTCTTTCGCGGAATCAATTAAAAACGGTGTCATTCCACCCGATCACAAACTTTTGTCACTAGATGTATCGTCGCTTTTCACTAACATCCCCATTGATCTAGCCTTATCATGCATAGAACATCGGTGGTCTGACATACAGGAACACACTAACCTACCCAAAGTGGATTTCGTGAAAGGTGTTAAGTTATGCTTGGATGCAACCTTTTTTGTACATAAAAGCACGTTTTACCAGCAAATTCTAGGCGTATCGATGGGTTCCCCTATAAGTCCGGCAATAGCAGACCTAGTCATGGAATCATTGGAGAACAATGTCATCTCCAAACTTACATACACGCTACCTTTTTTCAAGCGGTATGTAGATGATATCGTTACGTGTGTGCACCAAGACCAACTTTCTGACATTGTTAAACAATTCAATTCTTACCATCCTATGTTAAGTTTTACCAGTGAAATCGAAGTGGACAAACAACTTAGTTTCCTCGATGTTTTATTAATTAATGACAATAACACCGTAACCATTGATTGGTTTCGAAAAAATACGTGGTCCGGACGTTACCTCCAATTTAGTTCTCACCATCCTCCAAGATACAAAAACAATGTTGTGTCTGGATTGATAGACAGGGGTCTAAAGCTCGCACATCCAAGCCTTAGGTTAAAAAACTTAAAACTCATCCACGATACTTTGTTAGATAATGGCTACCCCTCAAAATTGATCAAACAAATACAAACTGAAAGAATAGACATACTTTATAATAAGCAAAAACATCAGGACATCAAAGCAGCCAGATTACTCAACAACAGTAATTTACCTTCCAAGGTAACTGCGATTCCCTATGTGAAAGGACTCTCAGAACAATTGCGCAAGATTTTTAAAAAGTTTGACGTTATGGTGGTACACAAGATTTCCAATACCACCAGAAACCTCTTCACTCGACTGAAAGACCAAGTTCCCACTAAGGATAAGTCAAATGTGGTTTACAAACTAGATTGCCTTGATTGTCAAAAATGTTACATAGGACAAACATCTCAGCATGTGCACAAACGGTTATACTCCCACCAATATAGTATTAAATGTAAAGAAATAGACAAATCTGCCTTAGCTAACCACACGTTGGTTACAGGACACAAGTTTGACTTTAACAACCCCTCGGTCTTGGCTACTGAAAATAATGTCCACCATCGGTTGATCAAAGAGATGATTTGGATCACAAAGAATGACACCGTAAACCGGAGAACCGATATTGACAACCTCAGTAACTTATATGCGCCTGTTCTCAATCCTTCGTAGGTTCCTCTAGCATAGTCATTTTCAAATTTAGCGCCTAACATCTAACAAATAGACAGCAATCGTCACGGTTCTCAGCTGTCTTTAAACTCACTGCTCCATCGTCGCGCAAAGCGTAAACATCTCGGCGCTAGGTATGTCATGCTCACGCTGTTTACCTTTTTGAATTAACGACTACACCGTTAATTTTAATCCAATTAACTACAAATCCGTATTGGTTTCCCGCCGTTTTTAGATAATAACATACATGTAATTAGTATTAGTATATTGTTATCACTTTAATTAGGTTAATACTTATCGCCCAAAATGGGAATTTGACGCCTTATACTTAACCAACATATCAATTCTGTGAACTGTTTTTTCCTTTTTTACTTACACTGTCATTAAGATCTTAACTCGGTACGCACTGCGAAGTTCTGTTTTTACCTAATTGTTATATTCATAGATCTGAAGATGGTCGGCCGTGCTCCGACCGAAACGTCATCACGTAATAAATAAAATTGGCTGTCACACCCACGAGTTTTACTCTCCTTCTACACCACCACAGTCAAGAAAATTCATCACTCCATAGGTAAGGGCAAATGAAACGTCCTGCCTTTTACTTTTTGTACCATCTCTCTGTGCAGTAGATTCTCATTTGCTACGGTATTCATCCTTTGAACAGTTTGAAATGCTTCAGCTCTTTGTATCAAAATTCGTTCGAAATCATTCAACGATTGTATAATTTCCGGTACTGATTCGATAATAAGTTTATTCATTATGCACTTAGGTGGCATGGTGTTTTGTCTAAGTTTAGGAAGGCAGTAGTTGCAAACATATTCGCAATTATCATCTTTACATTCCACATGCTCCATTAAATCTGTCCAAATTTTGGTTGTTATGGGTCTTCTGAATTTATCCACGCTTGTGACTTCTCTTTTGAAACAAAGTTTTTTACAGGATACGCAGACTAAGCGGGGAATGTCTATAGAACGTTTAGTCAAAGCATTAAATGCACTTTTATATTTCTTTCTGATTTCTTCTTCGACCAAATTAATATCATTTGTGATGTTATTAGCGACGCTATTAGCATTTTGCTGCACAAGTTGCGAAATTCCATTCGGTTTCTCGAGATCACCGTCGTTCAGTGCCTTGTCGATGGCGGAAATTTTCGCGTAACCATTCATCAATTTGTATACTAGCCTCTGTGTATACCGAACTGATGGAAAATGTGCGGATAACATTCGCACAGGCAAGAAAATTGATTTGCAGGTAGCATCGTCCATATAACAAAGTTGCGAATGGCCTAGCTTACTATTCGCGTGTCTAGCTGTACACTCCAACTTGTATAGAAACTTATGTATAGATTTCAACGTGCACGTGGATATAATCCGAAGAAACTCTACGTATTTCGCGAGTAATGTAATATCGTTTGTTCGACACATTTTGTGACAAGGCCAACTCTTGTGATTGCTTTTCACACTTTTTTTTTTTTTTTTTTTTAACCATGGCAGAATGTTGGCAGCTTGCCCTGTTGTATTAATCGCAATTGGTTCATGAAACTGAACAAGATTATACCCAGCTTCCGCGTAAAATAATTCAGCTGAGGCGATGTGCCTTGATGAACCACAAAGAACGCTCAATTTATCTTCGATTTTATAATCGGAGCATTTTGTCAACCTTAGTTAAATATATTTCTGCTCTTTTATTTAGAACTTGTAAAGTTTTCTTAATCGAATTTATTTTCAAATTTCTATCACGAATGCACCATTTGATGATCGATTCGGCATTTATTCTTCTATCACTTTCGGTTAGCTCGTCAATCTTTGGCGCAATCCTTGCTGTATATTTTTCCTTAGACTGTATTAGTGCTATGGTATGCGCATTTTGAATACGATGATATTTAGCGACAATCTTAGTAGCGGTACTGTTCTTGAGCTTTGCTAAACGATTTAAAGAATAGATAGTGCGCTTAATAGTTCGCTGCTTCTCAGTATTCGATCTATCATATGCGCGCACTATATTTCGCTTTTTCTGAGGGTTCGAATTATAGATAATACGACTAATAGTTCGCTGCTTCTCGGCATTCGATCTATGATATGCGCGCGCTCTATTTCGGTCTCTCTCAGGGTTCAAATTATAACG
The DNA here is from genome assembly GCA_963992785.1 of Tenthredo livida. Lineage (NCBI taxonomy): Eukaryota > Metazoa > Arthropoda > Insecta > Hymenoptera > Tenthredinidae > Tenthredo > Tenthredo livida. Next base: position 13,931,836 of record OZ023072.1, on the reverse strand, counting down.
TTCGCGCTCCTTACTTTTCCGCGATTCAGCATTCAAATGATAACAATCGCGCTTTTTCTCTCGCCGCTTTTCAACGTTCGAACGATAGAGTTCGCGAGCTCGACCTCGCAGCCTCTCAGCGGTAGAAAGGTATTTCTGACAGTTTATAATACTCCGTTTCGTAGCGACACTACAGTGCTCCGACTTTTCGGCACTAGAATTATTATACGTATATTTGTCTCTGTTTTTAATACCACGTTTTATCGTGGCATCCACCATAGATGTTTTTGGTATATCTTGGTGTATCTGTCCGCGATTAATGATGTCTAATCTAACATGGTGCATAGATTCTGGATCTATATTTGGCATCAGAAGCTGTTGTTTTTTATTAAACTCTTGATCACATCTAGTCGTTGCATCTGCCTGAATGTGCTCGCCACAGATTAGCGGTTTCGGGTACGTTGCAACATTCATTTCTGATTTTACTTTCGGATGCAAAACTTCCTCTTCTTTTGTGTGCGCAACGGATTCGGCTCGTTGTTTTTTAACCCCAACAGGGCATGAGTTCTCTTGTTCTATTTGCTGCGAGTTTGGAGTTTGAACGTTTTCCGACAATACTTTACGTTTATAAGTGGGAGTATTACTTTTTCTAACCGTGCGCTGCGTTTTACGAGCGTGAGGAAATTCTTCAAGGACGTTGTTTTCGAACAATTCCAATAAATGTGCACGAATAAGAGACACGTCGTATGTTATTTTATCCGGACTCTTACCATTAACGAGCGAGATTGCAAATGCGATGGCAAACACCCCACAATCCGAGAAGTTGGGTCGGTCTTGAACCGTTGGAAACTTTATGCGCTTGCTGTCAAACTGATAGAACGGAAATAATTTCCTCAAATATGCCTCGTGCATTCGATGTAGCCTTTTGGAATTGAATGAATCATATATGAATATCGATTTGGTATCATAATATGCGCATACCCAGTGTAGTTCATTGCTGTGTAGTATTTGGATATGCTTGTGAGTGGGAGAAACTGGCTCGATAGTAAGTGGCATTTGTACCCGCCAGGTTTCACGTGGTGAATATTCTGTACAGCTTCTTGAGAGGTACGCAAATTGAGTCATGTAGAGATCAGACAACCACGCGCCTGATGTAATTATATGTTTAAATTTCTCGTCGAAAGTTGGGGGGGGCATTACGCCTTTCTCGCCTCCGTAATTTCCTATCATTAATAACATTATTAACTCTTTTTGGTTGTTGAACTATTGCGGCCAATGATCTCACTGCAGTTTGTTGCGAATGTTTTTGCTTGGTGCTATTGCGAGGCGATCCGTGGTTATTGATAGCAATATTTTGTTTTGGATCAGATACTTGCATTCTAGTAATGCATGGGAAGTCTTGTATCTCATTATTTTTGAATATCTCTAATAGATGTTTTCGCATTAGCTTAACATCGTAGATAATTTCGTCTGGCTGTTGCCCGTTTATCAATGAAATTGCGAATGCGATTGCAAATACTCCACAGTCGGATAAGTCGGGCTGACGCTGAACTGTTGGAAACTGTACTGTATTCTTGTCCACTTTGTAAAATGGAAATAAACGTTTCAAATATATTTCATGTTCTTCGCGGAGTACTTTCGAATTCAACGAGTCGTATATATAGATCGACTTCGTATCAAAGTAGGCGCACACCCAGTGCTCATCGCCTTTTTTCTTACAAGCGCTATAGTCACCGCCGTTTTTCTCACCACCGCTATGCAATATTTGAATATCCTTGACGGTAGGTGAAACAGGTACGATTGTATCTGGCAAATATCGTTTCCACGCCTCTTGAAGTGCGTAGTTGGACGTACGGTTGACAAGTTGGGCAAATTGATACATATGCTCATCCCCCAACCAATCACCAGATTCGATAACCTTCACAAATTTATGTGGTAACGGGTTTGTATTCAGCTTCTCCATATTTGGCGCGAAGCTGCCGATCTGTTTCAGGCGCAAAGCTGCCGATTTGTTTCAGGCGCAAAGCTGCCGATCTGTATTTAGTGCAAAGCTGCCGATCTGTGGCGCAAAGCTATCTTTTTTGAGTTGGGAGAAGCTGATTTGGTTTGTTACTATTATCTAACCTAAAAAACTTAACCTGCCTACTTACTTGAATGATGATAACTAAACCGTCGAAGCTAATTATTATTAAATACTTTCCTGTGCTTGATACGCCAATTCATACGCTTCTTCTGCTTCTTCTTTCTTCTGAGGCCTAACTAACAATCCTTCACTAACTCAACCAGTTTACACGCCGGTTGCGAATTATTATAGAGATATGGCCGAATTATGTCAAGCAACAGGACTATTCTGTACCAACATTACAGCAGAACATTAACAGTTTCTAGATTTCATTAGTTATTTTTTTTTCTTCATTATTATGGTGAAAATGTTAGCAATGTGTAGGACATTAATGGCGCTTCCTATCAACAAGTGTGATTTATGCCTGGTTTCCACTGCTTTAGCTACGCGCTAGGTGAATCGATCCTCCTGATTGGTCGATTCTTAAATGAAGTCAAGTTACGGCGTTGCGTAAACCAGGTATTAAATTATTAAAATTATCAGCTCTAGAGATTTTCATTTTATTAAGTTGTCGAATATGAGTCCTGCCAGCTCGGACGAAGTTGGGTAGGGTGGAGGGCAGGAGTAAACAGCGACTGATTCTGCTGTTGCTGGGCTAAAAGTGGAAGCACATAGAAGTCCATAAACCATAAGCAGAAAGCATAAGCCATATCGCATCACTTCGCTCTTAAGGCCCGGGCACACTCAAATCGGATCGCAGTCGCAAACGCAGTGATCTGACGCTCTCAATTGGCTTAGCTTTGGACAAATTCTCTCAACAACCAATCAGAAACGTCAGATCACTGCTTTGCGTCTGCGACTACGAGCCAGTTTGAACGTGCCCGGACTTTTACTGCAAATCTTATGTCTATATCTATGGCTATGCGTTCTGCTTACGGTCTTTTTTCATTTTTGGTTTCTTTTTAAATAATAATGCGCAATGTTTAGATCATCCGTTATTATATCCATCATTATATTTTCTATGTATAATAAGTAAGACAATAAGTAAGATAAATAATGCGTATAAATTGATTTTCTAGCCATAAATACTTCAATCCGTTTTCGAATTCAGATATTGCGCTATGATGATAAATAGTTTGAATGATAATGGCTAGAAATATTAGAACTGACACTATTGTATGTACAGTAATGTTCATCGATGGTGTCTCTGTGACTTACTATTTTTCCTAGCTTTTTTTCCAATCAAATTTTCCTTCTGCAAATATTTTATTTGCCAATGACCGGTGGCTTACTTCGTGACTCTGCTCCAACATGCAGCTGTCATATTCTTAACAACCTGAAGGTTCCACTGGTCACGGGTGAATGAAATATTCATAGAAGTAAAACTGGATTCTGGAAAAAATAGTGGGCCACGGGGACACCATCGATGAACATTACTGTACATTAAAAAAATTACTTCTTCACTGGTCCAGAAATGATCGATCGACTTCCTCTTTCTCAAATGATATAGATTCTCATTCATAGAATAATATCATTTTTCGTTCCCCGAAGTGCCCATGGTTACAGATATTTATTTTTTATTGATCCTATTCCTACTTATACCTACATCTAGCAATATTCTTCTCTTGTGAGTGAAGGCATGCATAATTTGCTTCGATATAATGAGTCAAATATAAATAAATATAAATAAGGAACAGAAACTATGAGGAGAAGGCACCGATATCACTCAAATATCTCGAGTCCCTCAGACGGTTTTTTCAAGCTTTTTATTACCCGCTCCCCAACTGCGTATGGAAGCCCTGAAATATATTACGTTTCACATAAGATTTTTATTGATTTCTCTCTGAATTTGTAAATCAATGTTCGTTCGTAATCTTGTTTTGTTGAACATCTAATTGAGCACGATTGTAAGGGAATTTTTTTCATGTGCACTGAGCTGATTATTTAGAACTTCCATCACTTATTTCGATATTGACATATTGAAAAAATAGAGCCTATCAAACTCACACGCACTTCAAACGTGTAAAATATAATTTACTCAAGTTCAATGCACAATGGTGACGTAGAGCGATAGTACAATATGTCATTAGGCTAAAAACCAAAGGTTTTTCGGATCGTGTGAGCCCAATAAACACCAGTTCGTATATTATACGTATTATACACGTCTTTTTCGTTGATTTTTGGTATCCATATATCATCATACTATTATAAAACGTATATCATACACGTTTATAAGTGGTCCAATATTATCCGTTTATTAATGACGCTTTTTAAACGAAGAAATAACTTCTTGTACCTTTAATATACACGTATGATTCGGACAACGAATACGTTGAAAATTTACGTGATTCATACGTTCATCAACCCGGACAAGTAGACGTGTAATCAACTGCGCGTACGAAACGCTCTAATGTACGTATACTGTGATACATATCATATACGTATTACGTACGTTTCCGCGAAACCTGTCGTTCACACGTTATTTATACGTTTATCAGACTGGACAAGAATACGTGTATTTAATTGCGCGTACGAAACGCTCTAATGTACGTATACTGTTACACATATCATATACGTATCACGAACGTTTCCTCGAAACCTGTCGTTCACACGTTGTTCATACGTTTATCAGACTGGACAAGAATACGTGTATTTAATTGCGTGTGCGAAACGCTCTAATGTACGTATACTGTTACACATATCATATACGTATTGCGTACGTTTCCTCAAAACGTCTTCGAAAACCACAAAATCAACGAATACCTCGCGGATTTTGAGTTACACTATAACAATGTTCAGTTCCTTCAATAATTATACGCTCGGAACTACACGTCATTTATACGTTTTTTCCAATATAATAATGAACGTGCAATATAATGAAATCGAGTGAGAATGTGTGGAACTCTAGGCAAGAAATTAAATTAAAAAAACCTACTTGCCACTCGGATGTTTAGTTAAGACATCTCAGCTACATTAAAACACTGATATCACTAAGACAGATGCAAAATCCAGAGTAATTACGAGAAAGTGACTGACTTTGTCCATGAGTAGTTTGGCGTAGTCGATAGAGCGTGCGAACAGTCATACAAGCGAATGCGAGCGTCCCCGGATCGAATCCCGACCACAACAATAATGCGAAGTTTTTCTAATCTCAAAATTCTTACTTTGTAACAAAGTGCGATTGTTTACGATTAGTAGTTGTTCATCAACGCCTCATATATTGTGATTAATTCATTTTACGTATATCTCAATTTTTTTTTGAGCTAACAATTATTTGGTCAAAATTCAAGTGGTACACGTGTATTAAACGTTGTTTATTGCGTAAAGTTAAACGTATAGACGTAACGTTTTCAATCAACGCTGCTTATGCGTTTAACTGAGGAACATTTTTCCTCGGAATAAACGTAGAGTATATGACCTATTCATACGTTTTTTATACGAACTAGTGTTTATTGGGAGGTTCGCAGCGCGAGGCATGGTTCGGAGGTCTGAGGCACGCCGAAGGTCACGTCTCCTCTCCCACCTCTACCTCAACCTCCGCCCCTGCTTCTGCCTCCGCCTATGACTTCGCCGTCGCCTAAAACTTCGCGTTCCCCTCCGCCTGCATTGCCATCTTGTTTTGGTTTTATATGTTACTACGTCCCGGTTGGGGCATGTTGTTGTCGTGGAACCTGTTGCTCTGCCAATGTTTGCACCACACTGTCGATTTTCACAAGAAATATTATAGTATCGGGCAGTACCAAATGCTAAGAGATCTGAATGAACACGACTAACAACTAAAATGGGCAATTATCGTTATCTCGAAGAAAGATCAACAACCGTATGCAAAGGATCCATTAGGGAGTGAAACGAGATAGCAAACTACGGCGGAACATGAAGTGAAGAAAAAAAAGGTAATTATAATCATAGCAAGAATCTGAGTACGCAACATTTCAATCATAACATTGTTTTTCGGCTGACCTGCCTCTTCCTACCTCTACCCACCGTAGTAGTGTATAGTGCTAGCACTTGAGACTGCGGAGCGGGAGAACGTGAGTTCGAATCTCTGGCCGGTCAAGGAGGACCTGAGCGGCAGCTCGCAAAGTTTGTCAGAGGGTTGTGCAGTTCAGGCGCTGAATTGGCAGGCTAAGGATTAGATCTTGGTCCGGCTACACTTGGACAAGGTTTCTTTAGCAGTTTTCCCTTGTCCCTCGTGCGTATGCGAGTGTTTCTATATCCAACTGCCACAACCTGCTTACTCCTCTCACTCCTCACACTTTGCAAATATTGTAATTAAAATAATAATAAACAAATTTTCATTTTTTTCATTATTTCTTCCTCTTTAGCGACATCAGGTTCGTCATTCTGATTCGGAGGTAGATCTACGTCTGAAAGGAATCAAACCGTGCATTGTGCGTACCCATGTATCAATTTATGCATAAGTAAATAAGTGAAGAAATGATAGAAAAGAAATGAAAAGAAAAATAATTAGGTGAATAAATTGAAAAACAGAAAATAAAAACAATTTGGTGAATAATTGAAAAACAAAATAATTAACAATTTGTTAAATAAATAAAAGAAGTATAAATGATGATCCAAATACAAGACGAATATATCGAAAATATACGAGCGACTGATATCCTACCATTTACAAGTGGACCCAAGATCACGTTGTTAGCCCGCACAGCCTCGGCCATTATCACTGGATTATTTCGAGGTGCTGAGGCAGAAAATTACAGCAATTAAGAAGTTTATCTTAATCCTTTCGTGAGCAGAGAAATAATATTATTATGTTGAGATTTTATACGTACGAAGTACGGGCTTCCCTGAATTGCAGCGTCGACACATGGTAACGGTCTGATTTCCGCTCCTTCCCAATGTACTGGAGGATATTCCCTGTTAAATTCTGATTCCAAACTTCATTTTATGTTCTATAGTTGAGGTTCGTCGATTTTTTTATTTGAATTTACGTTCAGGTGGTAAAAATGAATAAGCCGATGTCAAGTTAATAAATCGATGGCTCGTATCGAAACAAGCGTAACTCAGCAGTGCAGGAAAGAAAAGCATATCTCGGCGAAGCAGTTAAGAAAGGCGTATGTCTCCTATGACACCCTATGACAAATGCCTTTCTTAACTGTTTCGCCGAGTTACGCTTTTCTTTCCTGCACTGCTGAGTTACGCTCTTTTCGATAGGAGCCATCGAAATTAGTATCCGTTGAAGTGAACGTAGGCACGGGTTCTTCTTCTTCTTCTTCTTCTTCTGTCCGTAGGCTTAACGCCCGTTAGGGCATGTAGTCGACGTAGGCACGGGTATTCCCCAAAACACCACGATCAGTCCAAAACAATGTAATAATATAGTTCGTGAACTGGGATAGTCTTTTATAACCTAGTTCTGTAATTGGTGCTTTGCTCACATCTATTCAAAACTGATATATTTCTACTGTATCTGTATGTCAGTGAAGCACCGATCACAGAATGAGATGATTCCACCGAGGCAGAGTTCAAACATGGTAAGCGAATCAAGAACGAGATTCGAGGAAAAAATAGGGAATTTCTCTTTAAATTTTATTCCCGATTGGCTAACTCCATTCGACTTTGCGACATTCGTATAGTCATTGTCTTAAGAAAGATCGTGGTGGTTTTGGAAATACCCGTGCCTACGTTGAACGTTCACTCCACCTTGGTCGCTGCATCGTGCCAGTAGCTCTCCACTCGCTCGTCCACCAAGATCAAAAGGTACGAGGTGTTTGAATCGAACGAATAATAATTGATCAACTTAACAGTCAACTTTAAAAACTTTCAGCACAAGAATATGAGTATAATAACCAGGGCCTGGAAGTTGGGGCCAACAATCAGACATGGCAAGAGAGCGTAATACATGCAATAATCACGATAAAAAAAGACGATTCACTATGCGTCGAATGTCCAAATCGAGTGAAGTAAGCATCAAAGCACGTGGATGAAGAGCTTTTGAGCGCTCTGCTGTTTTACCGACGGAGTAGCATGAGACTACCCTATAGATGTAGTCATTTCGATAGGGTTCTTCAGCTGGGCGCTAGATGCGCTTTTCGGAACAAGGAGTTGTTGGAGCTCGCTCAAAAGCCCTTAAGGGCGTTGCGTAGGCCTCGCCAAGCGCGCGTAAAAAGACGGTCGGCATTTACCTTCTCATTTCCTCATTTTTCAAGATAACGGAGTTTTCGATAAAGATTCTTACAGATAAAGGCTGTATCCGTGTCATGGCTTTGGCCTAATTTGCGATTTCACTTTTAGCTTGGCAAAAAAAAATCTCGAAAGTACGATCGAATAAATGTAGAGATATAAGAATGAATAAATATGCAGCGGTATTTTTGTGATGTTTCACATACTTAAAATAATTTCCTAAGCCTAGCTAAATCTTAGGTTGTTATTTTCAATGTTAAACTTAAGCCTTCTTACCAGTCCGATAAGTGTAGACCATGCAGGAGTATGCAGTATACATTTAAGTATACATGCAAGTTCAAGACTGCCCGTGTGTGGATAACGGGCAGCTCTCCGTGACTGATACAGTAGATATATAAAATAAATGTATATGTCACTGCGTACTGAAAATCACTATTCTAATATCGCTTCGCTCGGTTAGAACGCAGTTCTTCGATGCAGCATGCGAAGTTACTGTGCATATTCAAGCATGTCCGTGTGTGAAAAAACAGGCAGCTTTGGGTACAAGGAAAAAAAATATGTAAAAAAAAGACATTTGATATAAAATATAGTTATCATGAAAATTTTTTCGTTGTTTTAACACAGTCGGACGTGTTTCGACTTATATCGGCAACTGCTGACCCACTCGGACATATCTGTGCTGATTTTTAGGGCAACTGTGATTTGCGAGCCCACCCTTGCATATTCAGGAGTTTTCGTGTGTGAAAAAATGGGCAGTCCTCCGTTACTCGTGCAATGATGAAAGAAAATACTTGCTCTCTTGAAATTACCTGATGATATGACACTTTCAGACGCGCTTCCGCCTAGTTTGGAAGCAACTACGATTGGCAAGCCCATGAAAAACTGAATGAAATTGAAAAAAAGCATCTAATTAGCGTTAAAGTCGAATTTAACAAAAAATAAGACAGAAATCAAAACAAAAAATAAGACAAAAATTGAGATAAAAATCAATACAGGAGATAAGATAACAATCGATACAGAAATCAATCCAAAAAATAACATAAAAATCGATACAGAAATCAAGACAGAGAATAATATACAATTAAGACAAAAAATCAAGACAGAAAATCAGACAAAGAATAAGATAAAAATTAAGACGAAAAATACGACAAAAATTAAGACAAAAGTCAATACAAAAAATAAGATAAAAATCAATACAGGAGTCAGGACAAAGAATAAGATAAAAATCAATACAGAAATCAAGACAAAAAATGAGATAAAAATCAAGACAAAAAATAAGATAAGAATCAAGACGAAAGTCTAGGCAAAAAATGCGAGTCAATAATAAAATCAATAGATATACAATAGGAATACAATTATAAAGATTGCTATTTCTATACTGTCATTGACGATTTGATAACCTCACTGTATTTTTTCTAATCAAAAATAACTAATCTATAGTAATGAAACGAATTTTTATTTTCATTAATCTCGGTCCAGCTTTTTTTTTCCAGTTTTTCGTTTTAACTATTCTGTGATCTGCCCATCTATTTGTTTTTGTCTTTAGAGTCTGCTTCGGCGCAGATGTCCAGCTTCTTGTCTATTGGCAACTCCTAAAAGACCTTTGCTGCCACGTCGTGATAACTTCTTCTGTCAGTTTGCTCAGTTTGCAGGACAACATGTTAATTTGCATCCTTGCTCTATCGTCCCTCTCTAGGTCGGTTGCTTTCGAGCTGTCTCATTGCTGTGTTTCATACAGCTCCCCACGCAAGTATTCCATAGTTCCCATTCTTTCACCACGAGGAAGAGGGCGCAAGTATCATCTACATACGCCAGAATCTTGCAATTTGTCTAGATTTCGGAAATATTATCCAGTATGACAGTAAGATGATGGGACCCCATAATCGATGACCTCACTCTTGAAGACAGTGGCTCCTATCCTCACTCGTTGTCGCTTGTCGACCAAGTAGTTGCACAGCAAGTCATGCGCTGTTCCTCTGAATCATTTCTTCTTCAGCTTCTCTGTTAGCAGTAGTATACTTAGGGTCTCTAACACTTTCTCCAGGTCTATGGAAGTGCCCAAGCAGGGCCGGATCTGCAATATTGTTATGCGTAGTCAGTAAAGATTGCTGTTTTGTGCCCTGGTAGAAGCTGGTTATCCTCGACTGTAGGCATTTCACCACCACTTTCGCTCGTTGACGAGGTGGGTAGGTTTTCAGGACGCTAACTGATCTTCCTTTGTATCTTCAACTCCGTAGCCGACAAGTTCTGAGGCCCTGCTGCTTTTGAGTTCATATAGACAGGATCCTTTCTTTATCTGTTTGAGCAATTTTTGTTCGCTTGAGTCACTGGCGTACATCAGCTGTAGCTTTAGCATTGCTCGAAATAGTCATTGCATTTTTTTAACAATAAAAACAACAGCAGGGTGTCCAGCAACTGAGCATTTCGAAATTCACTGAGAATTCCAGGTTTTCCAGGGCAATATTCATCGTTTTTCCAGGGTAAAAAGCCTAATATATACAGAGCGATTCTGTGGAAAGTGACGTGCCTAAAAAGTAGGCAAACGGGAAACGCCTGCATTGAGCAGTTCAAACATCGACGATTGGATATTATTTATTTCGTAATAATCTGCTCAATTCAGGCGTTGTCCGTTTGCTTACCTTTCAGGCGCGTTATTGTCCACATAATCGCTCTGTATAACCATTCTCAGTGTTAGATCAGCGCGTGCGAGGAATTGATTTTTAATATTCGAATTTAAACACAAAACTTTGAATTCCCAGAACTTTAGCAAAATTCCCTGAGAATTCCCTGAGAATCCCCTGAGAATTCCCTGAGAATTCCCTGTCTAACGAAATTCCCTGAGAATTCCAGGTTTTCCAGGCTTACCCTGTCGCTGGACACCCTGAACAGGTATCATTGTAGAACAGCACTTATTGAGCTAAAATCTAAGCACGTCTGAATGTGTATAATAAAATATAGCACATTCATAAATAACTTATAGGTGAACATGAGTCTCATTGGGATGGCATATATTTACTTAAAATTAACTGGTTATAGGTTCCCTTGATGTGGTTTAGATCATCTTTGTCAAATAATACGTAGGCATTGTTACTGAAAATTCGGATAATGCTGTAGGGGCCTATGTTACGGATTATTAACGAAAAAAGGAAATCGCGATTCCTCGAGCAAAATAAGTAGACTTTCATGACACTAATAAATTAGTTTCAACGAATTAGTTATATTTGGAAATACAAGTGCTCGAGTTAATATCTGCAGCAAGACTGATTTGTTTTTAACAAGCGTAGTTATTAGTAGAAGAGTCATCCCGACTCTCAAGTAATTATAGAATTGACGAAAGTTTAACAGGTGTATTTGCTCTCATAGGGAAAGTTTGAGCTGTGGCTCGAAAATTGAATAGTTTGATTTCCCCAACATTATCCGATCTAACCTTCCGTCTCATGGGTAAACCACAGAAAGCCACAAGAAGATAGTCGAGCTCAATCAAATGTCACAACATAGGTTATTACAAAAATCCTCCGAGGGCAGGAACCAGTAACAAGTGTAGGAATCAGGAATTAGGAATGAAGAATCAGGATTCAGGAATCAGGAATCAGAAAACAGAATGGTGTTGATTAAATCCTGCGTACTGAAACGGGAAGCCGTTGCAGGGATGAAGGGACCAAGGACTAGTAGGCCGAGATCCAAACCTCTTCGAAAACTTGATAAAACGACCTAGATAGGAGGACAAATGTTAGCTTCTTGAAATAATAATGAAGTCGTAAATCAAAGTATCAGATGTTAACTCGACAGAATGTTTTTTTAAGATATTTGATCAAAATAATTAAAAATGACGAATCAAATAATTATAGAAAGTCTGAATGATCTTATCTGATTGGCCGGAGAATCAGGATAGTTTGAGGATAGTTGCTGGGTTCTTGGTCTCGTTTGTGAAAGGTTGTTGAGCTCGTTTTCCTCTTAAGGGTAGGAGATACTGAAAACTGCCAATTCATTGCTATTTTCAAATCACATAAACCAATAGATATTTTCAGATGAAATTTAACACACATGGTGGCCATCCCAAAACATAGACATTGTGCAAATTTCGAGTCAATTGAAACAATAAGTACAGAGTTACTCCTCATAATGCTTCTGAAATAGGCTTTATTCGAAAACCTCCCATGCGTCTGAGTTATTCTTGAATCTTGCTGGGCTTGCACACACATCTTTTAGGATGCGTAAGCCACAAATCCACGTCGGTTTTTATAGATAGCTACGATACTTTGATTTTGACATTTTTTTTCTGAAAAAAAAAGTATATTTTCAATTATTTTTTATCAAATTTTTTTTTCTCGTATCGATTTTCAAAATCTGACGTGGGTTCGTAGCTAGTGTGTGTAGGAACGTACCCTGAAAATTTGAAGAGTCTTCGACAAAAACTGAGACGCGTGGGACTTTTTCAATTGCCAAAAACCTAGTTCTGAAATAAATCGCATTGAAGTTTTTTTTTTTCAAATGATTTACAAAATTCAAGAAATTCAAGATATAAATTATCACAACTTGAAGGAAATTCAACATATATATTCTAGCAGTTCGGTTGATATGAACATGGTCTTGTCGACTCTAAGCAATTTGTCCTGCGGGCAGCGAATCATGCGGTTGATAACTTGTAAATCTGGTTCTGTAAAATGAATACAAACATTTGGAAGAATATTGATTCGCTATATAAATTTGAATGCTCATCTCTGGTGTAGTGTGATCAAAAACTTCAATATGATTTCCAACCGTAGAAAAACACATTTTGGAGTTGTTGTCTTATGGGGGTATACACACCTTGAGAAGGATTTTTTCCAAATCACTGCTACGCTCTGTGAAAACATTCTAGTTACCTAGTTCTTTCACAGTTGATTAGTGCCATTTTGATACATAGTTCATGATTTTCTCAGATTTTATGTCCTCCGCTGAACAAAAATTTAGTCCATCGAAGAAAAAGTAGTTGTCGTAAGGTACAGGTTGCTGCGTTGCATGAAATTTCTCAAAATTTAGAGGAAATATTCTGTATTAATGTAACTTAGGGGCAAACCAATAATATTACATGAATTCTATTTCAAAGACTTTTTCCTACATCGTTTTGCAAAAAATATTTTACAATCAAAAATTTCTATGTCTAAAACTTGAATACATGAAATATTATTGGTTTGCCACTAAATTACATTCATACGGAATATGTTTTTGAAATTTGAAGAAATTTCAAGCAACGCAGCAACCTGTACCCTACGACAACTACTTTTTCTTAGATGGACTGAATTTTTGTTAAGCGGAGGACATAAAATCTGGAATAATCATGAACCATCAATCAAAATAGCACTAATAAACTGTTAAAAAAATGAGTCACTATAATGTTTTCTCAGAGTGTAGCGGTGATTTGAAAATAATTATTTTTCATCATTATTATTTTTTTACCTCACGTAAATCACTTGAGTGTTGTAGCTTGATGGAAAACTGCATCTCAAGTTAATTTTTTTCCCAGATTAAAAAAGCAAATAATAATGTTTTGAGATTGCAAACATGTGTGTTAAATTTCATTTGAAAATATTTATTGGTTCGTCTAATTTAAAAATAGCAATAAATTGGCAGTTTTCAGTATCTCCTACCCTTAGGTCAAAACCAGTTTTGCAGTTTCAGGCACATTCACTCACCTGCACCCAAAGTTTGCGTAGACTGTATAGGCCTAGCTGTGTTGATTTTTTCAGATAAAATTATTCTCAAGTTGTCTGCAGCTTGTGCTTTCAGACTGAGGATGATGCTCTGATCCGACTCTGTGAATCATTCTGACCTGACACATCACTTGATCAAGAGTAAAACTATGATTATTTGTCGTGTTGATCTATCGGATTCAATGAATCTGAGCATAAAAACGAAAATATGAGTTGTGACAATTGAATATATTCTTCAATTTTATATTCAAGTAGGACGAGCAATTCAATACCTTCATATACATGTGCCGACAGTGCTGTCAGTGATTAGCTGGTGCGCATCGTTCGGTCAAAGTAAGATCCTGCGTAATATCTGTATTTATTTAAACGATGTGCCTATCCGCACGACAGATTGACGCCAAGACAGACACTCCAGACACTCCAGACACTCCAGAGACACTACAATAGAGCCACGCAAGAGTCACACAAAAATTTTAGGAGAATTGGAGTGATCGAATTATTAATTTTTTTTCATAATATGAAACGAGACTGGGGCACTTACGAAAAAAATTATGAATCCCGTCCGAGAATCCACCCACTAGGTGGTACGAGTGCGAGAGGGATGATTTCCCTTAATTGTGAGCCTGGGTCACGACGCGAAGCCACTCACCCGTTGGTTCAGCAGTCCAAAAAAAGTAGTACAACATTTTTGCGTGACTCTTGCGTGACTCTGTTAGAGTCACTTCACCTGTTTGAAGTGTCTCTCTTGGAGTCAATCTGTCGTGCGAATAGGCATAGTGTTATTTAAAATATCCTTATTAGTTATATATGTTCTTTATTTCAGCCGTATGATCTTTATTTTCCCTTTGATAAAATGTCACAAAAAAAGCCGGGAATCTCTTCCCGCCTCGTGCCAAGAATTACAGGCAGACTCCTTCCCATGTGGATTCAGCCATGTCCATTATCAGCAAGTGTTGGCTGATTGTTGGCCCGATTAATTTATCAATTGAATCTTCAGGCATCTCCTATATTTAACAGCCATATGACTCCTGACTAATTCCGGACTTTTTCTGATTTTCTGATTTATATATTTTTTTTTACTTCGATCTTTATTTTTGTTCCTTTTTATTCATTTTACGTAAACTTATAGCATTGTAGCGAACAACTGCCTGACGGTGCAGGACGGCGAAACTGTATGATTTGATGCACTTGCTTATTTAGTTAAGTACACCACACACACACACACACACTTATTTTCGTTTCCCATTAAAATTGCCCCATTGCGAAACTCAAACAATCCTGTTTAATATTCGAACGTATCAGCGATATACCCATCGCCTAAGTAGTACCATGCAAAGATTGATAGGTTAGGGTTAGCGTAAAGTTATAATCTATCATGTATCACAGTCAGAGAAATAGTTTCGTTATACATTTTCTGACAACGGTTGTAAATTAATATGCTACTGAAAATTATCATACAAGCAAACAATCTGACAATGGTTGCTCGGGGTTAACATTATGGGTTAGGACGGGCTACGACTGTGGCGGTGCGCGTCTGCAAGGAAGACGGACGTTGCGACGTTGCCGTTCGTTCTCGCGTGGCTGCACGCCAACACCGCCAAATCAAGACAGAAAATAAGACAAGGAATAAGACAAGAAAGAAGATAATAATCAAGATACAAATCAAGACATAAAATAAGACAAGTAATAAGACAAATAATAAGATAGAAATCAAGACATAAAATAAGACAAGAAATAAGACAAAAAATAAGATAAAAATTGAGACAGAAAATAAGACAAGAGAAATAAGACAAAAAAAAAGATAACAAACAAGACAGAGAATAAGACAAGAAATAAGAAATGTATTTCCCTCACAGCCCGTGAGCGGCTTTATTGAGAGGTTGCACTGCAACTCAATGGCATGGTTTTGAAACACGCGGCGGGTCCTAGCTTTCGGACCATCGCAGATGATTTCTCAGCTGAGACTCCGGAACGTCCAAGTCCGGCGATGGAAGCCGTGCGGAATATCATATTGTCGTAGAAGGAAACTGGAGTGAGTGATCGGCGTCAAAGTTCTACGAGTACTCGAAGAAAACGGGAAAAAAACAGCGTCGAGAGTGGCTCAATAAGTCGGATTACCTAAGGCCACGGTGCATTGCTCGTAGAAGTCCACAACGGCCAGAATTTGAGCATAATAACGAATATTGTCACGAAATGAGTTAATCATACAAATAAATCCGACATTATAGTACCAATCCGGAATAGGTCAGTTCGGTGAAATAAATATAAACATGAATTCATTTGAATTCATTTGAAACCATTTTTTCTTTTTTTAATATATTTATTCACATACCGAGAATATTCGGTGAACGTAGCCAGTCACCTTCCTACGACAAAACCAACACAGGCGCGCACCGCGTGCGTCAGGCTCGTGCAAAATCGTTGAAATCATCAATATTAACAATATTTACTCAAAAATCTCGCATATGAATTTATAGGAACGCTAATAATTGCTACATAATTCTATACGTACAATCTGTACCCGACAACTGCTCAAACAGAGTATAGGGGTGTGGGTCGAAAAACCAAAAGACCGGAATTCATAATGACAGAAATCCCGAAAATCTTATACCGGAATACCGTTACTGCCGAACAGTCATCAAATCCTAATTTAAATATTCCAAGAGACCAAATTATGAAGCTTTGGTATGAGGCTCATTTGTATTGAAAGTTTTCTCAACTTTGAAATTTCGGAATTTCGCTAATTATTAATGTTGGTCATTCGGTTTTTCTCCACCAACCTGAATGTGTATAACATAACCTTTTATATATAATAAAATATAGCAAATTTATAAATAACTTATAGGTGAACATGAGTATCATTGGGATGGCACATATTTTCTTAAAATTGTTATAGGTCCACTCAATGTGGTCTATATCATTCTTGTCAGATGATACGTAGCCATTGTTATTGAAAATTAGGATAATGCTGCAGGGCCCATTGCATAAATGTGATAATGTGTGCATAATTTCAAAGATGGCATATGGCGGGTAAGGTATTTTTAATAACACGTGCACTGAAACGTTGATTGCGAAATAGATTTTTGACTTAGTAATCGAGCAATGACAGATATAGAGTGAGCGGATGAAGAAGAAGGATAAAGAAGCTGTGAGTATTCTTGCATGTGTTTGCCGACTGTGCGAGTATGTGCGATGAGATGACCAGACTTGATCATTCAGAGAAAGTAAAAGTCGTAAAAAGGTTTATAGTAGATTACGATACAATTGCGCGCAGTGAGTGATTCTCGAACGAGTGTAGTTTAACACGAGTGCGAGGATCACGTACGCGCACGTGTGTGGTATACTATTTTTCATGACTCAATGTGCGAATTTCAATTTCTAAAATATATATTAATATAAACGTCTTTTCATCAGTAACCGAAAATCGGCTTACAACGTACATATAGTATTTCTCTCTCAATTATATTCTGTTGTCTGTGAATAATTATATCTAACTTCTTCCTTAACCACCTGTTCTAGTAAAGCGGATGATTGATAAATGTATTGTATAAATTTATGTGATTTGTGCATAAACTTGACTAATCTAAAGTGACCCATCGAAAAAAAAATTTACCATTGATCACGGACGTATAGAGAAAAACTAGGAAATCTGATATACGAGGTGGAGTTGGACGATTATCGGGTATGGAAACGGCACATGAACCAAATACGCGCAATCGGCCAGTAACACGCCTTCGAAAAGAAGCCTCTAACAACCCTACGACGTAAGATACGAATAAACACGAGCAAAACCATATCCTCGCTAGGAAATCACGACAGTCGGGCCACTGGAACCAACAGAGAACTATAGAAGTAAACTATTTGTACAGGGAACGGAGAGAGAGCTGATCGGAATCTAGTGCCCGAAGCCCCCTGCACAGCAGAAAAAAAATTAAAAAAAAAAATTAAAGCCGAAAGCGGGCTAGTAAAGAACAACGAAGGAATAAAGTCAGATCCCTTCAACTTGCGCAGATCGCTGAGGAATCGCAGGGAACCTGCACGGCTACAACACACGTAGGGTTATACACTATTACAACGAGAGAGAGAGAGAGATATGCCTGCTATATATACGGCGTAAAGACACATTCAAATCCGACCGCCGGTAAGAGAACGAGAATGCGCATAAAAGGGAAAAAGGAAAAAATGGAATCAAAGGGAGCAGCATCCGTCAAGTATAGCAGAGCTCTGTTTGGATGAAACCCTGCCGGCATGATGAGCACATTCAAGCTATCAATCACACACTCAGCCGTGTTTGCAGCGTTACGAACGTAATTTAGAGATTTCTTCAAAAAACAATAAAGCAAATCTATGAGACCGTATCGCAAGATGTATCCGCAACATACACAGCAAAATCACTAAATGATCTGAGAGATCTCTTGACGATGTGATGCAGTCAATAAATTAATATAAATTTAAAACTCGCTGACGAACGAACAGCATGGTAAAGTGATCTGTGTTAATGTTGAATCGAGCAGAAATGAATACTTTCAAAACTCGGTGGAATTTTAAAACTTTAAGTACATTGCGTCGCGATTTTGAAGAGTCATGACAGACACATCCTGTTGATGTGTCTACTGGATAAAAACTGTGCTTTAAAAAATCATATGTTAGATTTTTGGAAATATGGATGAAATATAAATGAAAAGTCTATCGGAAGAATATTGGAGATTTTCGATATCTATGACACCGATCTGTAATCGAATTATCTACCAACATTACCATTGATCGCGGGCGTATTAGATGAAAGAAATTAATGAAAAACAAAAATTGCCAAATTTTTTTCTTCCGTACAAGTTCTATCGAAAAATAATTAAAAATCATGAAATAATGTTCATAATTTTAATAATCGATAAAAATCTGAAGAGTCTATGATTTTCAAAATTACATGCCGGATCAGTCAACTTGAGTATTGAAGGAGTATTCGTTAACGTATATTCTGAAATTTTTATTCAAAAAACGCGAATAAGAGTTGAAAATATTTGTAGTTGAAAGAATCGATGGTGCACTGTTGGAAAAATTGTGTATTGCTGTTAAAATAATTCCCAGTTAAAAATATTATGTCAAATTCTATACATGTTCGAATGTTAATTTAACGAATTCGATTTAAGTTAAGCTGGTATTTTATGTTGAACTTTATTATTAACATATTCACACGGAATTTGACACAGCTATCATGTTAACCTCAGAATAATAGAGAAATAACTTTCTGTTTATGTTAAATCTCTTAAATAACATGTAGTTTATGTATACGAGAACTAATAATTTTTGTCATTCAATTATAGATCAATGGAAAGATTTGATCCAAAATATAAGTCAATTCAACTCTTCTCATATGTTATTTTCACAAAGAATATTTGCTCATATCTTTCATTACATTATCAGGCCAGTTAAATTGACACAAATATAATGTAAAAATTCGGTTTATCACTAAAGAAAAGTGTTAAAATGACATATTTTGGAAGTAAAGTCGATACTTTGGACAAACCCGTGCTTGTTCGGTCGAAGCTTCGGGGGTTGGTAGTGCGTGTGGGGGTAGCGAAAACCTCAGTCGTAGTGTCGGACACAAGCGAGCAACACGTACGAACGCCGTAAGGATTATGACAAGGTAAGTCTTCAGTTCTTCCCAGTAGTGTGAAAATTAATGATTGTGGAATTTTATTTGAATGTATCATTATTATTAGATGGAATCCCACGAAGGGTTTTTCCCGACACGGGTACCACCTTTATTTTTCATTCTCCAATATGGCGAACGAAAAGAATGGGTCAAACTAGCCCCACCTCATGAATATCCCAGATTTGTACTCAAAGGTATAGCTTTATTTACGCTAACGCTTCATTTAATAGTTGTGTTCCTATGTCTTGTTTCCCATCACTAGTCGCCCACCTCCTTTTCGTGAAAAAATGTTCGTTTCATGCGAAGATAGAGTCTACAGATGGTTTTTACTTCATTCGAATGTCAATTTCCTCGGGTCTACAATGCCGGATTTTCACAACTCGCGCCCCTAGGCACTGAACTCCGCTGCGCCCCCTTTCCCCGTATTTTTCGACAGTATATACATTTTGGCCACGTTAGAATTTGGGAATTTGTATACTTGACTTCGATACTGTCTGACCAGCGCCCCTTTGCACCGCGCGCCCCTAGGCAAGTGCCTAGGTTTGCCTTGCCGCAAATCCGGCCCTGCGGGTTCATGAATATGAGAGTCGGCGGCAGAGTTCAGCCACACATTACACGATGCGTGATTAAATAATTAAAAAAAGTTACTATTTGTTATTAACTTTTTTGAATTATTAGTATGCAAAATTAATTGCCCGAGGATCTCCTACATGCTTGATTTTTTTCAGATTTTTTCTCCATCGAGCAGTATTCAAAATCTGGTCTGAAACTCACGTTTGGTGGGACTGTAGGTACAGACCACCTTAAGCGGACCAGTACAGCGACTTTTCGAGAAATTATCATAGTCCGAAATCAATTTATTTCATCACCATAGTTCAGTCACATCAAAATATTCTTCTTTTTCCAAATCATGTGTCGTAAGGCTTTGAGAGCACCGTTGGACCAATTCAGGTCATCTTGGATTCAGTTTCTTGAAAAAACAAATCCTCATCATGTGAATGTAGGAATTTTGAAAAATTTTCGTTTTGGCCAAGTTATTTAAGAAATGAGTGATAATAATTTTCGCAAATTTGGTAAATTGATCATAACTTATGACATGATTTTTTATTTTAAAATCCCGACATTCACAAGATGTGGAATGGTTTACCGGAGAAAATGAGACGTCAAGAGATTGAATTGGAACAACGGTGTGCCAAAATCCTTACGACACGTGATTTGGAAAAAGAAAAATATTTTGATGTGGAATTAACTTTTGGTATGAAATAAATTGATTTCGGACTATGATAATTTCTCGAAAAGTCGCTGTACTGGTCCCCTTAAGTGATCCAAATCGATACCCACGTTTTAATATGTCGTAACCCACATTTGAAAATTTTTCTAGCAGGAATATTTATTTAAAAATAGTAAATCAACAATTTGACCGCTAGAACTTAAACATGAGCTGCGAAACATTATTATCATTCCATTTCTTCAAAAAAGTCAATTTCTAAAATTTTGTGGGATACGACATATTAGAACGTGGGTATTGAGATGTATTATATAATTGTAAGGAATTTTTCACTTGAAAAAAAAAAAAAAAATTATAATAATGAACAATACTGAAATATGATAATTGAAAATAATATATAATTGTAAGAAATTTTTCACTTGGGATACAAAAAAATTATAACAATGAACAATGCTAAAATATTACAGTTGAAAGTATCATATGTATGATTGTAAGACATTTTTCACTGAAGAAAAAAAAAATAATAATAATTAACAATACTATAATATATTATATAAAATATTATAATCAGAAGGTCTATATAATTGTAAGAAGTGTTTGTTTACTTGAAATAAAAAAAAATGCTACTAATGAACAATACTAAAATAACAAAATTTGAAATTTTTTTTTAACCAAGTCATCCACCCTTTCACCATGAATAATTTATACTATAGGAAAGAGTCAAGTCGAAAGTAACACAAGGCGATTGTAAGAGTGATTGAAAAATTATTATCTCGTTTGAAAAATAATTGTATTTTCCATAGTTTCATACAATAAATTGTCAAATATTGTATTACTGTGGAAAAAAATTATTATATTTTTAACTAGATCATATTTTCTCAGTGCAGTTTAAATCGCTCCGAGCTATTTATCGCACCCCTCTCCAATACAATTAGATAACATAAAAAAACGGTGAAATTAACATTTTTATATAGTTAGGATTAAAGTTATTAAAGTTTCAACCTATATCCCATGTCAACGGTTTACATATCATGTTTCTGTAAAATTCACTAAAAAAAGTTAGTGGACCTAATGGGACATACGAAATGAGTTAAAATTGACATATTTTTTCCAACAGTGTGTTAAACGTGGCGGTTTTGATAAAAATACTGTTTCCTTGACGGAGGTCAGATTCATAGGAATAAAATCACCCATACACATAAAATCACGTCGCAATTGACGAAATTGCGATTAATAATCACAAGGATTCAAACAGACACATCCCGTTGTTGTGTCTATTGGATACACACTGGGCTTTACAAATGAAAGTGTTAGATTTTTCTACAGAGGAAGGTAATTTGAATTAAAATTCTATCGAAAGAATATTGGGGGTTTTCGATATGTATGATACCGATCTTGAATCACATTATCTACTGATATTACCATTGATCACGGACGTGACAGAGAAAAACTGGGAAATCTGATATACGAGGTGGAGTTGGACGATTATCGGGTATGGAAACGGCACATGAACCAAATACGCGCAATCGGCCAGTAACACGCCTTCGAAAAGAAGCCTCTAACAACCCTACGACGTAAGATACGAATAAACACGAGCAAAACCATATCCTCGCTAGGAAATCACGACAGTCGGGCCACTGGAACCAACAGAGAACTATAGAAGTAAACTATTTGTACAGGGAACGGAGAGAGAGCTAATCGGAATCTAGTGCCCGAAGCCCCCTGCACAGCAGAAAAAAATTTAAAAAATAAAATCAAAGCCGAAAGCGGGCTGGTAAAGAACAACGAAGGAATAAAGTCAGATCCCTTCAACGTGCGCAGATCGCTGAGGAATCGCAGGGAACCTGCACGGCTGCAATCACGGTCGCCACCTCAGGCCGACTTCTGAGCCGGAGGTTGGCTGGCGGAAGGGGGGGGGGGCGGTAAAAATGAAAATTTAAACGCTTTTTATTCGACGTCACAATAAAACTACTTAGAAACGTTTGTACGGTTGATCGACTAGTTATAAATATGCAAGATTTTCACTACAAGTAAATTACAAGTAACTCACGAAGCGAACGAAAATTATAATAAATTTTGGTTATTAGCTTTGAATTTGAAAATATATTTTGAATTTGCTGATATACTTTTCAACAAAGGAGTCTGGTCTGGATGACAAATAATGGGTGATACGTTTCACCCGGAGATTTAGTTTTTAACCCGGAACCCGGAGTAACGTAACCAAAACCCGGAGTCTCCGGGTCAAACCCGGAGTGGTGGCAACCCTGGTTGCAATACACGTAGGGTTATACGCTATTACAACGAGAGAGAGAGATATGCCTGCTATACATACGGCGTAAAGACACATTCAAATCCGACCGCCGGTAAGAGAACGAGGATGCGCAGGCGTCGCAGCGCTGCGAGATATACGCCATTATACATAAGTCAGATATACGAGTCACCTAGGTATCAGCGTGTGAAGAGACACCAACGAATAAAGTTATAAACGATTTATTAAACCCAAGGTCAGGGCTAGTGTTCTATTCCGCACCTTATTTTTATTTTCTTATTTTATTCCGGCCGACGATGATAATGACTATGGTGAATATCGTAGATTCTAAAACCGAATTATGCCAAAAAAAAATCTACGACTATATTCCACGGGGAATACTTCATGGAACTGTTTTGAATTTGAATTTATAATAAACACTTTTTTATTGATTTTTTTGTTATTTTAATTTTTTGTGTTTCTTTGCAAATTTGTCGTTGTGACATCGATACTGTAAGACTTACTGAAATATGTGAAAAAAAAACAGATACTTTGACGAACTGCTTTCTAACTTGGAAAGTGAATTCATATTCATATTCTACACGTTTCGTAGCATGATAAACGGGGTCGACGAAAGGAAAGAAGAAGTAATAAGCCTGTACTCCCTGATAGTACAAGTTTCCAAAAATCCGTCTCAAATTTGCGCAACACAAATCGAACGATTTTCCTGGGTAATGCGAGTGCTTTTCGGCTATTTAGATTTGGAATGAAAAAAACACGAATGCTAAACAACTTTTTGGCCTGTATTATATACGAAACTGTACATAAAACTACAGAATTGACTAATTGTTTACGTAAATTAAAAACAGATTACGATACAATGAATATGAAAAATCTAGTGGAATGGAATCTTGAACATTCTGACGTGGTCGCATCCTTCCAAACGTTGGCACGCTATTTACCGACTCTGAAATCTGTAACGCTTTCCGATTATGTGATACACCGCACAATCGGCAATGTCGAATATCTCTAGGAGAATAGTTCAACTGTATACTCGACTGCCTACTTTGACGGAATCTCAACAGCAAATTTGATTCACAACCATCTGTGCAAATTTTGTACAAGCATTTCATGACTACGTAATCAAAATATCACGGTAAGACCAGGACCCGACGAGAGACCCCTGCACTAGAGCAGCAAAGCACCCAATAGCAACAAAACTTGAATCCGACCATGCCTAAAGAACTGAATAACTTACACCAGATGACAATCGAGCTAACGGAGCAGGACATAGTAAGCGAATCGTGGCATACTACAAGCCCAACCATATTATTATCAAAAGACCACCAGGTGTTCGACAGCCTAGCTATAAAATCAGCAGCCAGAGGTTGCGCCAGCGGAGGATTGATTATTGCGAGAAACAAAAAATACTATAAAAATATACGGAGGACATATACAAGACCGACGAGTGCATCTCTGTCATAACTGAGCATAGGAACAGGAAAATAATCTTCGTATCTAAACCAAATAAATAAACAAAACACTAATAATAACAGGCACATAGACCCTGAGCAATTACCATGAATTATTCGCAATAAAAACCGGATATTCAACGCGAGAGGACGAGACCTCATAGAGTTAACATTAAGGTACTAAGCTCATTGTTATTATCTAACCATCTGCCGGTGAAAGTCAGTTCGAAGTTGATTTTGGAGTACAATAACAGCATGCCGGTTAAGTCTATTAAATGTATGGAAAATAAGAGCGAGCAGTTTTTCTACAACATGTGAAACTTAGAAGCCGTAATCGAGGTAAGCCTAGGTACAGTAGGGTGGCCGTTAGAATGGGAAAAAAGCATGAATTTCCCGTGCCGCCCCCCAAATCGACTCCAAATAATTCAAAACTCATCCTGTAATTTTTTAAGATTTTTATTTTAACGCTTGATTCTTGGCCACACAGGATGAACTTTTTCATTTGAAATACACGGGCTTTCGCGGTCTTTTCAGTTATTATTTCACTGTGGGTCTAATTATGGACGTAAAAATCTGAAATTCTCACAGATTGGTCTACGGAAATGCTGCTATGTGGAAAAAAGTAGCCACCCCCCTGCCCTCAAGATTGTTCATGGGTCATCCCATGCCAATGTGATGGTTATTTTTTTCCCAATTTCATGAGTTTCGATTTATTTAGAGTCGATTTGGGGGACGGCCCGTAAATTTTGTTTCTAACGACAAGCCTAAGGTACAGATGGCATGGCCTTCAACATAGTAAATTCAATCAAAGTTGTAGCCACAAGCCCAAAAATGGTTTGACGAGGAATGCGCTAAATACAAAATCTTAACATGTAATTTTTAAAATGTGTATCACGAAAGAGTGATAAAGTATAAAGTATTTCGCCCATTGAGACTTTTGATCAGAACGACCGTATCTCGAAAGTGTTTCAACATTTTTCAAATCCACCGGAAGCCAATTCCCATAAGATGAGTGCAGGGCTCTTTATGTAATTAGGCAATCAAGGAACAAATCTAATCTAATCTCATCTGGCAATGCTGTAAGTATTCTTGAATAAAAAATTCATTATAGATTGCTTGACGAAATTGAACATAAGAATTGATTTAAGTTTTACCAGCGTCATACCAAAGCTTAGCTCCACCTTACATAGCAGTTTAAGTCCAAACTAGTTTCGCAATTTCAGGTACATTTTTAATATCAATATTTTTATGTCGGTGCCTGATAAAAATACTGGAGGATTTCATCTTTGAATTGTGGTATTTTGATATCAATGTTATTTATGTGCCATCGCAAAGAACACTCACCTTCACCCACAGTTTACGTGGACTGTATTGGGACCGTGCATACCTATACACACTCACCAAAGTAAGAATGTGTAGTCGTGTACATGCATACTAGTAGCGACGCCTATAGTAGGGATCGGCATTTTTCTTGGAAAAATTGAATGTATGTACACGACTACACATTCCTACTTTGGTGAGAGTGTATAGGTGTGCACGGAGCGAATAGGCCTAGCTGTGTTGATTCTTTCGGATAACATTATTCTCGAGTCGTATGCAGCCTGTGCTTTTAGACTAATGATTATGCTCCGGCCTTTGTTAATCATTCTGGCGAGATACATCACTTGATGAACAGTAGAACTATCATTCTTTGTCGTGTTGATCTATCGTAGTCAATGAATCTGAGTATAAAAACGAAAATCTGAATCGTGACAATTAGATATATTCTTTAATTTTATAATAAAATAGCAACGAGCAATTCAATATCTTCAGATACATGTGCCGACAGAGCTGTCAGTGATTAGCCGGCGCGTACAATATTTTCCACTACCTTGAGTATTGAAGCCGCTGCTTCGTTTCTGACTTTAGAGTTTTCTTATATAAAAAAGATAAAAAGGATTGCTATAAATCAATTTTGAACAGTTATACATCTCAAAGACAATAATGTTCATCCAAATTTTTCATGATTACAGAAAAAATGAATGATAATTATTCACCTTGTTTTCCATTTCTAAAAGAAATATCCCCAGATCCACTTCTAATGATCGAATCGTTCATTATTTTCACAGCAGATTTAGATGATGCATTTGATGATCCGGCAGTGGCAATAATGTAATTGTTATTTAGATCGTCTCGTTGCAGGCTCACTCAGCTTTTTTCCAATCCTTTTACCTGTGTTTTTTTGTCACAGATCTATTACGTTTCTTTCAACTGACCTATCCGAGCTATACATTTCGTCAGAGTCTGTTGCAACATTTTTAATTTTATTACCCACGGTCCTGGTGCGATCACATGATTTGGACGGTCGTTAATCCGTTGGATAATGATTTACTGTTAGTATTGGACAACATTGTGCTGATATCCAATCGTGATTTATACGTTTCCTCATTCTTTTCAGATTTTGCCCTTCCTCGAGATTCTGAGTCAGTGGTGAAAGCCCGACTTTCAAGTACACGTAATTTGTTCGTATCTTCTTTGTATGTTGATATGAAAAAAAATTCAAAAAAAGTCACAAATGTCTAACGCACAACAAAACAATGCATCATGTATATATGTACCCCCGAATTTTTTCAAGGGTACCCCCTGAAAAGTTTCAGTACGATGAAAACAGATATTTTCCATTCTGGCTCATGGGAGCATTAAAGTCCGAAATAAGGGGGAAAAAGTATAGATCTTGATGAACTAAGATGAATACATTGAAAATCATGCCAGCTGTAATTTTTTGAAAATTACGTGAAAATCACTCGCCAAGTGGGAAATATCTTTTTTACTCGTACTCATTCTGTTCAGATGATGCACTTGAAAAAAGGGGGGGTCGTATTATTTTGAACCACTCAAATTATCGCGCTTCAGGTAACCGAATAATTTCTTTAATCACCTTTGAACTCTATGGGATATTGTGGCCAACTTTCGGGAGATGGTGCGCATCGTTCGATGAGTTCCTTAGTCAAAGTAAGATCCTCGCCGAAATAGTACCATGCTGTAACGTCCGAGCGGACGACATACCCTATTCACGCTCTCCACCACCTAAAAACACCAGAACTTACCATACTATCACCAAATATAGAAACCTGCCGAACCAGCACACGGTACGTACATATTGTCCAAACCCATCCCACATCTAACTAATCCCATCAACACCAGACGAACCCTGCATTACTTCCCCACCGATAACCCACCACAGATCCCTGCATTACTTCCCACGCCAGTAACCAACTATGGATATACACCCTGCATCACCTTCAAAACGAACAACCATAACGTTCACATCTCTATACTCACTAAACCTACATTACCCAAATATTACTACATACTTATAACCATTATTATAATTATAAGACTTACGAATTTAACATATACCATTAAAACTATAACCACCTAATCCTAATCATAATTATGATACTTATCCCTTAAGCTGATCTATACCCTTCTCAATATTATTCACGTACATACTACCCATAATGTTAAATAACTATCGTACCATTATTATATATATATATTTTTCATAGAGGCCTATTAAACATAAGTAATCAAACATATATTAATATTAAGTTATACGCCAGACTTAGTTAAGCCTAAATGTAAGCACACTCCTCTGAAATAAACAATGTGCACCCAGACATCCCTTGCACATACCAAGAACGAAAGCCACCCAACAACCCCCTAACGGTCAAAAACCTATACGACACTAACCATACGAAACAACTCAAATACTAACAAAATAATATCCTCACTAACCATACAATACCCAGCCCGGCTCAACGACCATACATCCCCAACAACATCATACCATTAACTATTCTATAAACAATATCAATCCTTCACATGACCATATCACTACAGATCCATTATTTGAATATTATATTCATACTACACCCTAACCCCACATTCGCATGTTAACTATAAGTTATACTCATATACGAAACACCAAGTTATATCTTCACGTTGTTACTTTATATAGAATCGAACTATTACGCATTTGTTCCATGTCTTATAATCTTAACAAATGCCATAACGATACATATGGGACTTTCTTTTACAAACCGTACGGATTTCAGGAAAAAAAACAAGTTGACACTTTCAAATACCACCAATTTTTTTTTATAGCATCATATCACTAATTAAGAGGACACGTATATCGGGATTTTTTTTTTAAATGCGTTTTTCCATTAATATGGGAATTTCGTGTTTTGACAGCTTGTTAGATCTAATAAAACTCCAAATTGATTACAGCCAGTTCCACTTGGTGGATCGATTTCGTTTTTCTATATTTTATATCTCGTTATGTTAGCTTTGTAGTGGCATAAATTTTTATTTTATTTATTGTTAATTCATTAACAATAACAATGATTGAATTGTTCAAATCGTTTTTTAATATTTGCCCCCACAATATAAAACATCGTGAAAAATACCATTGTGTTCGTTGTGCTCTAATCTAAAAAACCCATGTCTCAGAATAGTGGAGTCTATATAGGTTCGGGAGATATAAAATAAATTCGAGCACGCGCCATGCGGGGCGGCCTGTGTGAACTTTTTTCTGTCGACTGACAGGCCATGGCCATGGCAACGGCTGCCATGTTGCTGTTAGTCGACGGAAAAGCGTCGTTTCGTAGGTACGTTTTGGATCACCTCAAACGCATCGGATATCAACTATAGATATATGTCGCCGCGGACTTTTTTGTAGAGAATTTAACGCTCTACAAAAAAGGTCTAGCCAAACTATAGTCTATCTGCCTTAGTTTAAGCAGCGTTTGACGCGAAATGTACAGAAACGTGTTTTTTTCGATTTTTTTTCGGGTTATTAATTTTCTTTTCAAAAACGTGTGAAAACTAAATGCCACAAACGGTACGGTATATTATTCGCGTCTATCGCTACATCGTAGTATTTTTTTCATGCTTCCCATAATTAGTGTCATTTGAAAACGTAAAATGATTGGTCTACAGGGTCTCGTTCACGTTCCCGTCCATTTCTCGCTTTCGAAAAAAGAATTAAAGTATAAGAATGAATTATGCGGCCTCAGATACCTATTGTTATACATACATTTTATTTGCAAAAAAACAGTATAATAAACTTTTCACAAAGTCAGTGATCAAGTCATGATTTTGACCTCGGTTGAACTTCTTTGTAATGAAAAAAGCTTTGCTTTTGCTTTTTTTTGTGTAATTGGTATCATGCAATGATAGGATAACGTGCCTTTCACAGTCACAGCCTTCTTCAATCTGTCCTCCAATTTCTTATCTTCCTCATCATATTCTTCATTTTTTACAAATTCTACTGCAATATTTGGCAGAGACTCGGATGCCCATTCGAATAATTCTTTCGGAGTTTAGATTGGATTCGCTATTTTTTGAAGGCTGGCTCTAGCAGCCAACCTTTTCAAAGTACCTCCTAAGCCATCGCACGCACCTTTGCCATGAGATGTGGGGAAAAAGTGCCACTCTGCAGCTAGGTTAAAATCTTTTATGTGATGAGTAAGATTGGCAAAATTTTTTTTGTTTTTATACTGCGCACCTGCTCCATCAGAGAAATATATAATCTTTGTAATTTTACTCAAGTTTTTCTTTATAAATTCAACTAAATGTTTTTGGAAAACGTGGACGGCTATTGTGTCATGGTGCAAGCATTCTGATATAATTACGAAACTTTTGATCCCAATGGCACCATCATCATTTCTATAATAGATCGCAAATGGATGCACTGTTGCCTGATTGTTATTCCAATGAATACCTTGAACAGAATCTTGAACAACAAAGGCATAGTTTTCAGAAAAATCACAGACAACAATGCATTCATTTTCTTTCAAGTCTTCTTCAATGCCAATAACTGTTTCTCCTGGACTTTTCTGAGAGACGTTTGACGTCGTATTTTTGGATGAGGCAATAAGTTGAAAGGATCGAAACATCTATCCATCCGAATTTGTAAATTCATCAATAATTTATGTTTTATTTATGTTTTTATCTAAAAAACGCAATTCAAAAAGGGTGGGGTCTCTATGGGATCAGAAGATATTAAATAACTTCGAGCGCCCGTCCGAACGCGTCTTACCTCAGAATCCGTTTGCCTCGGCCTGTTGGCGCAGTTATTTTTTATTTTTTATTCATTCGTCAGCTTTTGTTATTCTGAGGCTTGACAACGTGCTGTTTACTGCTATCTTTGCGTACGTTCGGGTATCTTAGGAAATCAGGTATGGTGTGCATCCCCGGATCATTCACTGTATAAAGAACGAAATGGGAGAATCATCCAAATTATTGATGAATTCACAAATTCGGACGGATAGATGTTTCAATCCTTTCAACTTATTGCCTCATCCGAAAATACGACGTCAAACGTCTCTTAGAAAAGTCCAGGAGGAACAGTTATTGGCATTAAATAAGCCCGTGACGAAAAAGTTGCTTGAACAACGAATTTGCAACACGTGCCGCCTTAATTTGCCTAAATTACCTGATAATGAAAATGGGTCTCTAGCAAACGAAAAGGTATGTTTCAATTTGAAATTTGATGCTAATATTTCAAATTTCAGGTGTTTCAAGTATTTTCAAAGGTTCTGCTATATTTTTTTAAAGAATAACATTATGAATAAAATGAATTTACTCTCAGACTGTTGAAGAAGTAATTGACGAAGAAGTTGAAAACTTGTACACTGACGCCTCGTCAAACGACGAAGCAGACATGGAACATACTATTGAAAGTCCTGTACCATTCGAAGGAGACAAAGAAGCGATTTCTGAGGCAATTGATGCAATCAACGAGGGTTTGAATTTAATTAGAACTTCACCTATCCAAAAGAAAAAACTTTCTCAAAAGCGCTATTCCAACGAAAAAATGAAAAACATATCTCATGCAATGTCGGAAAAATTTTTCAATACTTCAATTGATGTAAATGATGTGAGCGTTGAGGAAAATGATGGAGATTATGTTTTGAGAGTTTTAAAAGAAGAATTTAATGCTACAGAAGAACGTGCAAAAAAAATGAAAATTTTGACTATTTTTAAAGACTGGCCTTTTCGTAAAATTCAACATCATTTTCCTTCCGCTACGATTCATATGATTACTGCGGCAAAAAAAACTGCCGAACAAAAAGCTATCTTATCTGATCCTAACCCAAAAAGCCATCCGTCATTAGAAAAAGATGTAATTAATTTAATACTCAGCTTTTTTGAAATTGATGAATATAGCCGAATGATGCCCGGAAAAAAAGATTATGTCTCTGTGAAAGTAAATGGCGAACGCATTCAAGCTCAAAAAAGATTGCTCTTGATGAATTTAAAAGAACTTCATCAATTGCTCACCGAAAAATATCCACAAGTCAAATGTAGTTTTTCTAAATTCGCAGCTTTACGACCGAAAAATTGCGTGCTAGCAGGTGCAAGTGGCACCCATTCAGTTTGTGTTTGTGCTATCCATGAGAACGTAAAATTATTAATTGATGCATCAAATATTAAAAGCCTGTCAGCGGATTCTTCAAATCCAATGCAAACTTATGATGACGTTTTAAAACGTATGATTTGTGACACACCATCAGAAAGTTGTTATTTTCGAACGTGCTCCAAGTGTCCTGGTGCAACACCTCTGATCGATGAATTGGAAAGCATATTTGAGAACAAGTTTATCGACGAAATCACTTACAGGCAATGGACAAATGTCGATAGAACCACTTTGCGACTCATGATATCCCCAGTAGATGAATATTTACAAAAATTACAGACTGGTTTAGAAAAATTACTTCCGCACTCATTCCTTGTACGAGAACAAAATGAGTTTATGAACAATAAAAAAGAAGACTTGAAAGAAAATGAATGCATTGTTGTCTGTGATTTCTCTGAAAACTATGTCTTTGTTGTTCAAGATTCTGTTCAAGGTATTCATTGGAATAACAATCAGGCAACAGTGCATCCATTTGCGATCTATTATAGAAATGATGATGGTGCCATTGGGATCAAAAGTTTCGTAATTGTATCAGAATGCTTGCACCATGACACAATAGCCGTCCACGTTTTCCAAAAACATTTAGTTGAATTTATAAAGAAAAACTTGAGTAAAATTACAAAGATTATATATTTCTCTGATGGAGCAGGTGCGCAGTATAAAAACAAAAAAAATTTTGCCAATCTTACTCATCACATAAAACATTTTGACCTAGCTGCAGAGTGGCACTTTTTCCCCACATCTCATGGCAAAGGTGCGTGCGATGGCTTAGGAGGTACTTTGAAAAGGTTGGCTGCTAGAGCCAGCCTTCAAATAATAGCGAATCCAATCCACCCAGGTAGAAAATTGTCTTGGCTAAGAAAGTTTCAGCCTAGCCGCTAGCCACATATTATATTGGCTTGCGAGACACGTTGCCGCGATATTGGCTATAGACTGGCGCTAGTTATATTCGTAGTTTCAAGTTCCAAGATATACTATGGCTAAATAAAATTAGATCGCAGTTAGCTATACTTGACATGAATTTTCGAGATTCGTTACTCTCTTTGTATTATATCTAGCCGCGACCCATCCACGTGCGAGAGTCGCTATTCTAAGTTCAGCATGTACTGCCGCTAGCTAAACTTGATACGTACTCTCGAGATTCGCTACTCTCTTTGTATTGTATCTAGCCGCGACCCATCCACGTGCGAGAGTCGCTGCTCTAAGGTTCGGCATAGACTGCTGCTAGCTCAACTTCATGCGTGATTTCAAGATTCGTTATACTTTACAGTGTGATTTTTGAGGTTATGTACTCGTAGCTAGCCACAACTTCTGTATGCGTGAGACACGCTGTTGTGCAAAAAGTGAGGTTAGGCCCGCGTTGCTAATGTGTTAGTTGTATTTTGGAAATAAATTATGAGAAAACAATGTGAAAACGGCGACTATATGAGATAACTTTGTTCTGTTACTGATGAAGCACATAATATGAATAAAATGTATATCACGAAGTTTCATCATTGCGTGTTCCATATAAAATAACCTAACCCACGAAAAACATCCAAAGATGTAAAAAAAGCCGCCAAGTACCCACACAAAAATCGCAACTGCTTTATAAGTAAAACTTTTCGCCAGTCTCTGTCGTGAAATCAAGAAAAAAACCAAGCACCGAACGTACCCCTGCGATCTCTCAGCAAGTCTACGTCGTGAAGTCGGAGTTTCGTGTGAGGATATCGAAACATCATTCCAAGAGCTACGTACTTGGCGGGCACATTCGGTGTTTTTTCTTTGGGTTTGTTGTTTTCGCGTTGGATTGATAGTACTTTATCGTATTTTGCGAACGTTTTCTTTCCGACTGTTTTTCATATTGTTTATTCATCAAATCTGGCATCTAAAATACATCGATTGATAGGACATGACTCCTTGCAGTTTCATTTTGTGTTTGGCTGTTTGTCTTACAGTTCTTCCGAACTGTGCACAGCTGCTTGTAACGGTACTTGGCGGCTGATGAATGTCTCAAAGTACTATGTTTCCGGTCGTTGGATATACATATACTGTAACGTATCGGCTTTTCTAGGATCTTGAGATCGTTGAGACAAGTCGATCGTCGGGTTCTTAAAGAATGAAATTTATTTGATTATCTGAAAAATATGTAAATATGGACTCCTCGACACTGCGAGGTGGGGAAAAGGGAGGTTATGCCACACAAAAAGCCACCTACTGCAGATTTTTTTTATTATATTTGACAATACTACGCTATTCAAAACACAGATCAGGTCTTTCGACCGCCAAAGTGTATATTATATGCTCAACCGAAGGTTTCGCCGACCTCCACTGAACCGGGTGGTGTTCCAAGCCAGTGGTCCCTGCTATTGCGAAGTTAAGATAATCTAGCAGAACCAGGATCTTGATCCGAGCCTGCGTATCAGATCCAGAATCACAATAACTGGCCCTCGGATCCGAGTTGTTGCACTCGTACCGTACGCTTCTGTTGATTGTTTATCTGGTCCGCCTATGTTGGCTTGTGTGTTAGCTAGGAAAGGTTCTAACTACAGAAATGTCAGGCAAATCCGTTTAGTAAGCATATGAAAATTATAATATGGTCAGATTGAAATATAAAGGTATTTATAAGAAAAGATACTAAATTCTAATCATCTTACACCCTACACATTTCTCTAATGAGAGTTTTCAATTGTTAAATTAATTCGAGTTTGGCAACAATGCTGCTATAGCTAAAGTTCCTGTGTTGTCCATATCTGAATCTAACTACTGCTTTAGTAATATTAGCTCTTGATAAATTTTATAAGTATTCGTTTTCGATCAATTTTATGATTCTAACGGGAAAATAATGATTCTAAGTTATTAGTCGGTCAAGACGACCGATCTAATATGACAAATGAGTCGCACGGGTGCTTTACCTCAACTGCGCTGACGAGCTGGCTCGTCAGCCGTTTATATACTATTTGGCTGCCGCTTCTGACGTCATAAGCGGTAACACTGGACAACGCGCGTTTGTCCACTCCAAGATGATGTTATTGAACCAATCACAGCAGGCCCTAGGTATAGCCGGCTGGATACGTTACAATACGCGTCATGAAATTTGCATCAACTGACGAATGTCTGATTTGCAGTTAACATTGGTTCCATACACACTTATTTAAAATGCATCTTCCGATCTTGTGTGACGTCATTGTCGTGGCAGTTGAGAGATCAGTGCGTGCGAGTTTACGGGAGTGCTGTAGTGCGTGCGCCTTTGGCGCCCGCACTACCGTACTCCCGTAAACTCGCACGCCCTGATCTCTCAACTGCCACGAATGTGTAGTTGCGAATGATTATTCTCCACAATCGAATGAGCAACAAAATATTTTTGCACTTAAGTGAGACTGAACTGTTACGAGGATGGGTTTCAAGTATTGAAATTGATCCTTCCCACTACGTGTATACGCTCGTGCAGCTGCAATACGCATGCATCGTGAGCAAGATTGTATGGCATAGTATAGGTACCTACACCAAAGCAATCATCAACTGAATTTTATATTCATCATTATATCAAACTGCCATACTCTATGCTACTTATAGGATAGGGGAAAGGTTGTTAGCCCCGTCCAGCGGGTACCTCCAGTCATCTCAAGTTTTGGACACTTACGCACAAATAAATTTAAAAAATAAAATGCGAAAATGTGACCAAGATCGTTGCCCTAATTTCCACGTTTCATTTTTCAAATTTATTTGTGCGTCAGTGTCCAAAACTTGAGGCGACCGGGGATCCCCCTGGACGAGGCTGCCCACCTTTCCTCTACACGTATATCCGTAGCTGCAAGTTTAAGGTTTTATACCGAAATAACAAAGTAGAGTTTTCTTGATAATTCGCAAGTTTTGCAAGTGAATAAGTTTATTATTCCATATTAATACTATATACTCAAGCTCTACGGTATGTCACTTATCATGGGAGAACTTACTATAGTACATCGCTCCTTGGCTCCATAGTAAGGTACGTGATTCCAGAGTTCCGAGTCTGATCTGATAATTCAATCATAGTGGAACAACCACGATTTTTATTTATTATACCGGGTATTCAAGCTGTCAAGTCAGACACATAATTAAGGACACGTAGAAGTATTTTCTGATACATTTATCGGTTGGCATAACTAGTTTTTCAGTGTATTTTATTGCTGTCGCATTAAAAACTCAATTTTCGCGTAGAACGAACCCGGTTGTCCGTACAGCTCTATGAAACCGAATGTGCCCGCCAAGTACGTAGCTCTTGGAATGATGTTTCGATATCCTCACACGAAACTCCGACTTCACGACGTAGACTTGCTGAGAGATCGCAGGGGTACGTTCGGTGCTTGGTTTTTTTCTTGATTTCACGACAGAGACTGGCGAAAAGTTTTACTTATAAAGCAGTTGCGATTTTCGTGTGGGTACTTGGCGGCTTTTTTTACATCTTTGGATGTTTTTCGTGGGATTTCACTTCTTTTTGCAAGTACGAGAATTAAGAATTGCTCATTCAATTTCAGCAGGGTTATACGTTATGATAGTCTGATCATCACAAGAAATACATTTGGAATTTGGGCAAGGGGAGAAACATTCAGTGAAAGACAAACACATTCACTTCAATTGTCAACTGTGACAAACATAAATAATTTATTAAGTACAACTTAATTTTGTCTTATAGAGTATGAGGTTGAAGTTCGTAACGTTAATGCAACAAAATATTCACCAAAAATTCTCACATTCAAGGTTGGAACGTTTCAAATGGATCAAGAACGGTGCATAATTCCTCAAATTGTGTGAAACATGTTTATCTCGCATATTTCATAATTCGAACAACATTTGAATCATTCCGTTACGTTAACGTGACGAACTTCAACCTCATTATACAGTTTTAACCTAAATTTAGCACTTAATCAGTAATTTTTCAGCCATAGCTTGGAAGACGGTGTTGCCTGACGCAGTAACAGGCTCATATGTGTTCTGCGATGTTGATTGTTCGGAGCTTGCATACTTGTCTACTGTAATCCAATTCAGGTCGCTCTGAGAATCATAAAAATCAGTAAATGACAGAATCGGCTGATAGAAATGTCACAGTAATTACTGAAATATATTCCATGTTACTGTGATCAAGGTGAGCTGAGAAATATCGACTCGTATAGCATACCTTCTAATATGTGATGTCCAGATTGATTCCTTCGCTCGCTCTTTGGTGTAAGAATTGTAAGAATCTCCAAAGAATTGTGGAGATTGTACAGCTTTGAAGTAACAGTGGACTGATGTTCGGTTCTAAAACACTGGCCATTCCGAGCTTGCGTGCGTGTCTGTGGCCATGTAATAACTTCAGTGAAGGATGATTGACTAGGTTCATGTATGGTAAGGAGCTGAATGTGCCGAAGAGTGACGTATTGTTGTCTAGATCAATGGAGATTGTGATCTTCGCAGGCTCATCTGTAATCCTGAAATATTGGCTCTTTAACGCGTCACGCCTGCAAATCATAAAAATACACGAAATTAATACTTTCATTCTGCAGTGGTGTTTTTCTGGGTTTGTGTTCCATTGATCAAGGTGACTTGAGAGCACCAATTTCATAGCATACCTTTTGATATAAGATTTTCCAATGTATTCATCCTATCGTGTTGAATAGTGGCTGTGCAAGTTTGGATGATTAACACAATAGCTGTGTTCCCATGCGATGTTTGGCCAGGTGGAAAATGAAGCGAGCGACCAGAAATGTTGAGTGTAGATCGTGTCATTTATGGATCTATGGACACGTTCAGGTTTGACAAGTAGGAAGCTCATCGTCAGTCTTGAAATGATAGCTCTCTTGAGTTTGTGTGCCTGTACTAGTTTTTCATATGGATTCTGGTTTCTGTAAAAAACAGTCGAAACATTGATTATGTCGTCACTACTAGTCAGTTGGTAGGAGCTCACCAGTTATGGGTTCTCAATTCTACGTCTTATCAATGAAGCGATTTATGAAGTGTCTATTTTTGGAGCATACCGTGTAACGTGTGGTACTGAGATCCATTCTTGTAGCTGCTGTTTTATTAGTGGATTAGTTGGATGATTATCACAATAGCTGTGTTCTCATGCGATGTTTGGCCAGGTGGAAAATGAGGCGAGCGACCAGAAATGTTGAGTATAGATCGTGTGATTTATGGATCTATGGACACGTTCAGGTTTGAACGGTAGGAAGCTCATCGTCAGTCTTGAAATGATAGCTCTCTCGAGTTTGTGTACCTGTACCAGTTTTTCATATTGATTTTGGTTTCTGTAAAAAACAGTCGAAACATTGATTATGTCATAACTACTAGTCAGTTGGTAGGAGCTCACCAGTTATGGGTTCTCAATTCTACGTCTTATCAATAAAGTGATTTATAAAGTGTCTATTTTTGAAGCATACCGTGTAACGTGTGGTACTGAGATCCATTCTTGTAGTTGCTGTTCTATTAGTGAGCAAAGGAAGTTTCGATTTAATCAACTGTGCATTGCGACCTTATAATGCATACTGTAGCTATTTTGTACCTGTTTGTACATACCACGGTAGATCTTGGTTGGACTTAGATTAGAATTTAGCTAGCTAAGTTTTATTTGTCATAAGTTTAAACGTAGCTCTAATCAATTTATGTGCTCGAAATATTTCTTAGTTGTTCAAAAAATTTCTCCGATCACGCAGAAGAAAAGTTGAGAAATACAACAAATCCCTACTGGTATATCTAGTTTTTGATTGCCACACACACAATTATCCTATGACATTGTACGAAATTCACAAAATAATGAAATTATTTTTCGGTCATAGTCCTTGAACAATGAATTTTTACAATCGAAAGACACAGAGGTACATAACATAATAGTGTCAATTATATCGGCCATAGCTGTTAATTGAGTATGAATAGATTATGAGACTGGATGATGTGATGTGTGTGTGACATAATTCATGAAGCGATATCCGTGAAGGTGATGAATAATCATGTATAATAACAATAACAGTTGGAGTTGTATATGGACTGCAACTTATATATGTGACGATAACATTCTCATAGTGAACCTAATATTCCAGACACTGATAGTGATAAAAGATGAAATATCTATTGTAACATATCAGCCGTCTCCGAGGCAGATCAGCGCGCGCATCGGCAGCTCAGCGGTACGAGGGCAAGTGTGACGTCACCAAAGGGTATAAATTCGGCACTGTCAGGCTACTCGCGAGCATTTGCCGCCTGTCGGGGTATATTGTCTCATTTCTATCTTACAGCACTTACTGCCTGTCGGAGTAATTGTAGCTCATTGCTTTAGTAAAATCTCTTTTTGTAAAATCATATCGGAGGTCTTCTCCGAATGATTACGTCGAGTCATTTTTAATTAGCTTCATTTTGATGTAACGCCTGTCGGGTTACTTTATCTTAAACTATACCATTTAGCACACGCCAAACGCGGCTTAAAATAACGTTATAATTTCAATATCGAGTCAATAACCTATCGCCTGTCGGGATAGCAAACAGAAAACAAACCTAGCATAGAAAACACTTTTGTAAATAGAAGAACGGTTAGCGTTCGAAAGAATAGCATTTTAAGATTAATTTTGTAGCCTAATTTTTGTACTTTTCTTTATTTTGATTGATTTGAATATTAAACATTTCTGGATATTCATCTGATGATTTATTATTTCATGATTTTTCCTCAGCAAAATCCTGATTTAGGTGCATCGCATCGATACTGATTATCATCGTCGTAATCCGTATTCGCTGTTGGTTCACTCTATCTTAGGAATTCCCTGCAGTCCAGGTTCTGGTACATTGCATTAGTGCCGTCATATTCAGTATGATCTGCATCTACTGTTAATTTACTCACAATTCTGGTCAGCTAGCTTATTGGTTTCCGAGAGATTTTAGCGTCAACGCCCGAACAAATAAATTCAATGCAACAACCACGACCTTCTGTCTAGCCACTTAATTAATTCAATTATTAAAAAGACCCCAAACGTTGCACTATAATTATATACAATAGAACCAAAAGTTGGAGTTGTATGTGGACTGCAACGTATACCGTGAGTTTTTGTGGAAATGCAACATGGAATAATCGAACGATCGACTTTTGTTACTTGTGTGGCCAATAAACTCCCGATATTCGTAATAAAAGCGGTGTTGTATCAGTGTGTATCCAGAAAAACTCACAGTATGTGACTATAACCTTCGGATAGTGAACTCATTATTCCAAATGACGTTATAGTTATTGGTAATAAATCACATTGAACTAGAGTGAAAACGCTAATTCCAAGTAATATACTATACTAATATACATACATGAAACGTTTACTAGATTTCCAATCTCGATGCACGTAATTATAATGTTGTTATCAGTGATTCCGTTTTGTATGTAACGTGATTTTTTTCCTATATATTTGAATTCGAATAAAGTAATATCATGCTGCTTAAATTCGAGTTTCCGACACATCGAGATTGAAGTGCTATTGTAACAACACTCATAAAATCAAAGAAATCTGTCATATTCTATGAACAGATACAGACATTATTGATAGTCAATCTCCTTATGCAATTCTACGCACGATTGTTCCATCCAGTGTTGGGACGGATTTAACGACTAATTCTTAAACACTATAATATTTTGATAGTCTCTCTATAGCTATACTATGTTTGATGTGAATACACATACCAGTCGATATATGTGGATGTAGTGTGTAGTGTATATCAGTGTAGGCTTGAAGAATCGAAGTAGATATAATATGGTCCATGATAATGGTTCAATCATTTCGAATAATACTGTATAATAAAAATGCATAATGATAGAATAGTTATGTTTGAACCGTTATTGTTATTATGAACAAATTATTGCATTACAAATGATTGAGTTGTGAAGCGACTAAAAAATAAAGTCGATTCTTCATGCCAATATTAAGATGTGTCTGTATCTGGAAAGCATCAACTATTTATTAATTGATATTTGCTCGTGCACGCTAGGCCTAAGACAAATTCTATCACACTATTATATTAAAAAGTATGATTGCGATGGGAATCGTAGACTCCGTGATATATAATATACTATGCGACGTTCCAACACTGGATGGTATCATAAAAATGGTTTAGTCCCAATAACCTGTAATAAAATAAGAGATTAGTAGATTAGTAGCACTATACCTTCCTATATGCATTCAGGTTGATGTGTGAATCTGCATGACTTATATGCGCATGGCTGCGTGGGACTCTAACTGAGTTATGTGATGTATGGCGAAAATATCAATTTTTTCACCCATCGTCAGCTGCTGAATGAAACCTTAGTAGTTCTGACTGATCTAGCAGTAACTCTGTAGTGTTTCAGCCAATACTCGATATCAATGTTCTTTAATCCAATTAGGTTTGATAACTATTGCACCAAAAGAAATTGTGTATTACAATTTTGTCATACCTGAATGCATAAAAAGGTAGAGATATTAGTGCATGATACATGTTATTCTGTTGATCGATTATTTCATAATCATTACCGCCGATGATCAGTAATGAATTGTGGCAACATGTTTCTTGTTTCAGTCTATTTTATTTGCATAACCAGGTATTTTCTTTTATTGTTTGACTTACAATTCAAACTAATGCCGAATTCGACTTACTGCCCTGTGGCGCACTGAGTGTACTTCTGTCGCACTCTGAGATAGGAGATAGAAAAGGATCAAAGTGCACTCAGTGCACACTAGTGCAGTAAGTCGAATTCGGCATAGAGCCCATGACACAAGAAGACTTTTCTTGTGTCATGGGCTTAACTGTGAGAGGTCATAGTACATCGCCGTGATGAATAGTTGAATTACAGAATAAATCTGTCATTGAAAATATATGTGTCAGGTTCAGTCTGTATTTGAACTTGTTGCCAAATTGTTTGTGCATAGGTATAGATATACTTTTAGATATATTTGATATTTGCTTTCGTTTTTGATGACCATTTTTATATTTTTGTTTGGTTCGTGATTATCTTGTGAAATATTGGCAATCATTTGATGGATATATTTTATATTTGCTTTCGTTTTTGATGACCATGTTTATATTTTTGTTTGGTTCGTGATTATCTTGTGAAATATTGGCAATTATTTGATGGATATATTTTATATTTGCTCTCGTTTTCGACCATTCTTATATTGTTTGTACGTAATTATTTTGTGAATTATTGGTAATCATTTGATGGATGTACATTATATTTGCTTTGTTTTTGACCATTCTTATATTGCTTGTACGTAATCATCTTGTGAATTATTGGCAATCATTTTTAAGTTTAATTTTCGCTTTCTTTTTGATGTTGGATATATTTCAGTTGCCTTCTTTTTACTATACTTTTGCCATACTATGGTCAACTGTTTTTTATTTTTCACATTATTGGATATATTTTAGTTGCCTCCTTTTTACTTTACCTTTGCCATACCATGGTCAATTGTTTTTTATTTTTTACTTTATTGGATATATTTTAGTTTCCTCTTTTTTGCCATAACTTCAACCATACTATGGTGAAGTTTTTTATAATCTGTATACGGTGGTTGAATCACAGTCACTTGCCTATTTTTATACATATCATTTTATCATCAATATGCATCGTGCAGCGACTTTACTAACATCGAATCAATGTCTCTCGCTATCTCGACTGACTGTATGAGGCGAGCGTCTGGTAGAGTAAGAGACAGGTAGCGAAAGACTATGGTTTTCACGGATAGTAAGTAGCACTGTGTATAGACATTGTTTTTTACATTACGTACTGACATATAGTAAAGTTTCGAATTTAATTTGGAACAATGAA
Organism: Tenthredo livida; assembly: GCA_963992785.1. Lineage (NCBI taxonomy): Eukaryota > Metazoa > Arthropoda > Insecta > Hymenoptera > Tenthredinidae > Tenthredo > Tenthredo livida. The sequence continues at coordinate 13,889,133 of OZ023072.1, read as the reverse complement.
TTTGGCGTATTGGTTCGGAATTGTGCATAGGCATAACAAATGGTCAACTTGATTGTATAGTGAATATTAGAATAAAAAAAGAGGAGTCTGTTTCGGTTTGGTATTCAAGACATATTCTTTTTTTGTCTCTAATTAGCTCTACTGGGTAATTCTACTAGCTGAACTTTAATTACATCAGCAGACATATTCATGCGACTTTTGTTCTTTCAACTTACGGCTACACTGACTATAGCTGGATGAGACTCTCTTTCATTATCGTTTTATTCACTATACAATCGATGGACGACTTGTGTACAGGCATATTATAATATAATATTCTTTTGCAGCTGTTAGCTACAATCGTTTCACCTGTGATGCAAGTCAGTCCGTTGTACTGCATACACTGATACCTATGAAACAGATGTTGCACTGATTCAAATCCGTCCAGAATCCATCAAGATAACATACTTTGAGTTCTAATTCACCGAAGCGTAAGCAATACGCAATTGATATTTTGCAAGTTAGGGATATCAGTTATTGTACATGTCTCTATAAACTCATAGTACATGTTATATGACAGACGCTGGAGCCAAATTTGGTTATAAGTGCACAGCTGTTTCTTGGTAAAGTGTACATGTTATGTATATTATACGTTATATTAGTATGACAGTTTATTCTGTAATACAACTATTCACTGAAACGATGTACTATGATCTCTCACTGACTGGTTATGCGTATATTATGATTACGTACATATTTTCTGCGTTATGCATTCCGAACCAATAATTGACTGTGATTTGATATCGATATCCAAGAAATCAGTCTGATTTCTTTCAGTGATTCATTAATTTTAGTGTTCTATGATTGTCAACTCTTTGTCCACATGTATTATGAAATACGAGCTAATTTATCGATTGCAGGTCTGTGCATGTAGGCTGTGGTTATAATATTTGAGACAAATGTACGTATACTGTTTTTTGAACTGCAGAGTTCATATCTCAAAGTTATAGTCTTTTTTTTTACATTTTCAGGTAGAATTATTTACAAATAATTAAAGACAAATAGAAACGATGTCGAATATAAATGTTTGATGTTTGATATACTATACATATAGTAAGACTCGTGAAAGAAGTATTCTTATTTTTTTTTTTTTTTTTACAGTGGGAAACTTGTGTTCAGTACTTAGTTACTGACACACTTGGATAACCGATTGAATGGTCATATTGAACTATAAAATATAATGTATATTTGTAATTGTGAATAGGGCTGGTGATACTGTGATGGTATACATGGTATATATATTATCAAACAAACGTGTGATTGGAAAAGCATTAATGGCGATATAAATCGTGAATTTTATGATATCGCTTCTAATACCATCATGTAAGCGTCCTTGGCTCCACGTGGCCAGATCTGTTTACGCACTTGCATATCGTTTACACCCAGCCAATTATTTGCTTTATCTTTTAGCATAGCGGTATAGTGACCACTATCTATATTTTCACCGTGATGAAATATTGCACTATTTACTTTGAATTTCTTATTGTCAAGGGTAATCTTTGTGGTTGGTACTGCGTTCAATTTGAAATTTGTTATTTTAGATGCCTGTCCATCTTGATACCTAAATATCATAAACTGCACGATAATGATATGTTTCACCGAAGCAACGACAGTTTTTTGTAGCTTATCGCTTTTCTGACAATTCTCGCACGTACTGTCAAGCCTTGTCCATCGTGACAGAGTGTTATTCAACAAATCTTGAAGGTTCTGGGGGCTCTTGATAACTGGTGTAAACGATACGGGTATGGCTAATATGTAATTTGGCTGTGCGATCTCAGAGCTAAGTCCACAATTGTTACATCTGACCGTCGTGATCAACTGATGTTCGATCGCTTTTTGAGTTAAATCAGATTTTCCGCAAATAGCCATAAGAAATTCAGCTGCGTCTTGTTGTATATTTTCTGTGAAATTTTTGCCTGCTAATTCTCGAACCCTGAAGGAATCTAGTGTTGCACTACTTGTGACGTATGAATGGGCGAATTTTTCTAACGGGTCATTATTATTCAACTTAATCAATTCTTGTACTATATATGAACAGTGGAATATACACTGCAGAGTGGCATTTGCATAACATGAAACACTGTCCTTATTTTCCATGCCAACAATGGTGCGTAACGGATTTGGCAATGTGTTATCATGTACTCCAATTTGTATATCTTGCGTACATGCGGGAACCGACCATACGGTGTCTTTGACCGTTAATTTAGCCGCACGTCTAATATTAATTTCAGCCAATTCAGGTTTGTATTGTGCTCTGAGTCGATTGTACTCGACCAGTGCAGCTTCCTGAACTTTCACTGCCTGTGGATTGAAATTTATCAAATGTAATCCGTCGAGAGTCTTGACTCTTGACAATGCAACGTATGCTTGTCCAGCAGTGAAGACAGTCTGGCCTATGTCTATAACTATGCTGTTCAAAGTTAAGCCCTGGCTTTTATGTATCGTGATTCCGTAACTAAGGGACAGGGGAAACTGATTTCTGAATATAAAGGCACCATTCATTAATTCGAATTTTGTGGATACCCTTTCGATGGTATACTCTATCCCCGATGCTAGGGCAATTGTTAATGATTGTACCTCGCGTGTGTCGATATCTCGAGTGACGGAAATCACATGACCTATGGTGCCGTTCATGATACCTGTCGATACGTCGATGTTTCGTCTAATCATGACTTTTGCCCCAATCTTAACCGTTATAGTTTTTGCGAGTCCAGCTGTGCGAGTGCTGTCTTCGTGTTCCTGATTCAAGAGTTTTGTTATTTTTTTTTTCAAATACGGTATGCAATCAATGCTGTCTTTGGCATTGAGTTCAATTTCGTCACCTGGGATTTTGGTCAACATGGCTGTGTTCAAAATGTCACATTGGTTTCGAGTCGGAAGAAGACAGACTGTATCTAGCGATAACTGGTTAATATAATTGCATAATTCGTCGAGTCTGGCTCCGACCGATGTACCGGTAAGGTTTACTTTCCTAGAATCTAGAATCTGTTGATCGGCAGTGGTCAAAATTCCGAATCTAAGCCGAGTTAATATTCGTTGGTAAGTTGTATCATTCTGTTGGCGTACATTTGTCAACAGCTCGTCGTACGAGAATAGATCGGTGCATAGATCGGTCCATAGATTGACCGCACCTACTGAGCCGATATATTTCTGTAGCTTATCTTTTGTCAAGTTCAGGTACGCTGAATCCGCATTTACTGGCGGAAGTTGTAGTAAATCACCCATCAGTAGAATATGTTTCCCACCAAACCAGCCATCATGAGAATTTTTTGTATCAAATATTTCCGTCAGTCTTAAGTGAATATACATTAACGTGACGTTTGATATCATTGAAACTTCGTCTATAATGAACAACACTACATCTTTTAATTCTCTTCGCAAGATTTTCAACACCTCGTCGGACAATTCTTTGTATTTGGGCGTACCGCCGTGCTCAACCGGTAGCTGGAACAGTCTGTGCACTGTTAGTCCGTCGACGTTGAAAGCCGCCAGACCTGTTGGTGCCGTGACAGCAGTCGTTGCGCCGAGTATTTGTTTTGTCCAGCACCTGATAGTTTTTATAAGAAAACTCTTACCCGTACCACCGGCTCCACTTACGAACATTCGTAATGGTTCACTACGCACTGCAATTGAAAAGGTCCTGACAGTATCAAATATTATTTTCTGTTCGTCATTGAGTTGTAATATCATCTCAACTACGTCAAGGTCTTTCAGTTGTCCTTCCGTGTTATTCAAGTCCTGCATAGCCAAGTTGGCCTCTACTGGCTGATACTGTAACGGATTATCTCTGTTGTCATTTGAATCTTGGCTCAGATTGCTCATCCTATTCGTAATATCATCCAGCTTTTGTTCGATTAATTCTCTAACCTGATCGAAACCTTCTTGAATATCGGACAATCGCTCGTGGTAACTCATCAATTCTAACAGGTCTGCCTTGCTTTTCTCGAACGCCTCGGCATATGAATCACAGTCATTTTTCAACTGATCAGTATCACGCCACGGTTTAAAAAGTGGCAACAAGGCATGGAAGTACTTTTCAGGCTCTACGTTCGGATTATATTTGTAGTGATTTATCAAATAACCGCGCTGTCTTTTTTTTGAATACAAACCACCGCCTAAATCGAATATCTCTGCATTACTATTTTGTGGTATTACTTTAGTTATTTCGTACCATTTGGCGTAGTCGTATAAATGTACCAACTCTAATTCCTCTGGTCTATTCGGATAGTAATCGTCAATGAGTGACGGATAGAAAATATCTGTCGAACCCGGAAATAGTTTTTCTACAGTTTTGTACGACTTAACTCTTCTATTTCTAAGCTGATTCACGTCCAACCATTTTATAGTTGTGTCAGGATCAGTTCCGTACAACGGAATACCTAACAGTGTGTCGGCAGCTTCCAGAGCCCCGCATTCTCTGTTATTCAAACTGCGCATTGCCACACTCCACAGCCGGCTGCTCAACGACTTGGTGGAATTGATATCATGAAACATGTCGGTTGTGTGACTAGTTTCAGGTTTAGTAACTATACCTAGTACAATACCAATTGAGTATTGTCGATTTTTCGCCTATGAACTGCAAGTCCATGTTTCCTTCCCACGCAGTAAGGACAACCGGATTATAGTCATTTATGAAGGCTTCCTCTTCATTTCGTGGTAAATCGACGAGTCTGCTTCTTGATTTTAGCTGTTTTCTACCCGCAATGGACATGGCCACGTCTTTTATTACCAGCGTGTCTGTAATTGGCCTGGGGAATCCGAATCTGCATATTTTCGCAAATCCTTTTTTAGTTTTTTTATTTCGCATACAATAATCATTATGCTTGTGCCTCTGATGCGTGTCTACCCGACGATACAACGTAGGCGATATATGTTTATTAGGCAGTCTGCAAGTAATATGCTTGGAAATGAAGTTGGCGATGTCTTCCGTAGATGATTCCCCGATCGTGGGAGCATCCTTAATCCAGACCAACAAATGGAAGTGCTGTGATCCTCTGCCTTGGTACTCTCGTCTCCAAAAGTAATGGCTGACTTCTCCAATTGGATTATCATTGGAACATATGAATTTCAGCATCGCCCGAAATTTATTGTCTAGATATCTCGAGGCTGAAACTGGGTCGCTTGCTACCAGTTCACTTGTAGACATACCAGCCATTTTTGGTCCGTTAACGGTTCTTATATATTCAGCTAAATCATCCCAAATCCACTCGCTGGGACTCAGCGTGAGAAACCATGTTGCCGGACCATAATTTTGTACCATGCATCCTAAATCATTTCTCGGTTTGCGCCAGTATTGGTCTGTGTTCCGTAATTTCGCGGATATAGTGGTCAGATTTCCTTCAAGCTGTTCTTTTGACATTAATTCCAAATACTGACCGGCATTCATTTTTTCCTTCGGATTGATGACATTTAATTTGTGAAATATACCACCCTTCAACTGCCGTATGTTCGAGTCGTGCAATAAGTAGAACAAATACTGTTGATTCAACCTGAAGGCGGCACAAGTGGACATAAGCCTGCGTTTTATGTAGTCGAATTCTCGCAGAGGGATCGCGCGGTCTTCATGCTGGCCGTTGTTACCATAAGGGTATAAGTCTGGGAAGCACATGACGTCTAGATATTTATTCCATTGACTTAAGGGTGCTTCTTCAACCTTGAGCATCTGATATAGAGCCGTTGCATTCCTATTCTCTCTATCGGCACTGATAGGATAGATGGTATACTGCTCGTAGTATTCTTCGCTATCCATTATTTGTGGTAATATTGCTCGACGCTTAGTACTCGTCTCGTCATTACACTTCACCACCGTATCCACATCTTCTTGCAAACCGGGCTCCTCTGTCTCTACCTGCATTTCCACGTCTTGTGTGAGTAAATCTAATAACGAGTCTGGCTTAGCGGGTAATTCAATCTTAGCATAAAAGGGATTATTTTCTTTAAGCCAGACGAGTGTCTCGTAAATTTTGTTTACGTCAACCAAACTACTCCACACGACTTTTGACTTATTCGGTAGTCCACAGACCATCACAAATAGTTCTTCATTCAGATTCAGCGCATCAGTCGGTGCAGGTAATTTTTTTAGTGTTTCCTCTAACGGTAACGGTAAATGGAAGGTTCGACCTTTTACTTTCTGTACTCGCAATTCATTCGGAAGATTTTTTTTCGCTACTGTACCCATTCTTAGTACTGTTTGAAAAGCCTTTGCTCTCTGTATGAGGATTTTTTCAAAGTCATCAAGAGTGGAGAGAACAGGTGGCACGTCGCCGATAGCTAGCTGATTCAATAAACACGTTGGTGGCATTTCATTATTACGGAACTTTTCTAAACAGTATTTACAGATATAATCAGACGCACTGTCGGACGCATCGATGTGAGTTTTCATCTGTGACCAATAGTGCCCCGTGAGAGGTTTTCGTAGTTTTTTTATATCCCGTGTGTCTCTACGGTAACAAAGTTTTTCACACGATACGCAAGCCAATCGTGGTGTATCCATCGACTGTTGGACGAGCTCATGGAATGCACGCCTATATGTGTTTGCAATTTCATCTTCGTTCAAATTTATTACTCCTGAACATGGTTGATACATAGAAGCTTTCTTGGCTGTTTCGTTGGAAAGTTTTTGCAAAGGTAGTAGATCTCCCCGTACTAAGGCATTGTCTATACAATTAATTTTATCCACTAGTCTCATAAGTTCATAAATGTGTCGTGTGAAATACCGAATCTGTGGGAAGTGGGCATACAATAACTGAAGCGGTAAGAATTTTGCATTGCAACTCACAGGATTGGTATAACAAGTTTGTGCATGTCCTAATTTGTTGTGTGACGTATTGACACTACATTGGTTCCAATGTTTCAATGTATTACGAATATTTGTTACTTTCCATGAGCGTATAGCCTGGAACGCATATTCTAGTCTACTAATAGTATGTGAATTTGGTTTAACACACAGCTCTGAGCAAGCCCATGATTTTCGTACATGTGTGCTTGCAGTTACCGGTAAAACGTTAGCTATCTTGCCCGTTGATGTAGTGATAAGCGGGTCTATTACAATGTGAAGCTCATCATACGCTGTATCGGTATAATAAGGGTCGGATGAGCCCGTATGTTTTGATTCGCCGCAAAAAGCTGCAATTTTCGTTTCTATGTCAAACGATTCTGAAGCTCGTACCGAACAGACCTCGATCTTATTCTTCAGATTATTCAGCGTGCGTCTCACGCTTAGTACGATACGTTTTCTCGCTTCAATGCACCATTTTACAATTTTTTCTGCCTCAATACGTTTCTGTGGCTTTGATGTACAATCAATTTTTGCGGATAAGATGGTGATATATTCTTCTACCGATCCTAACAATGTTATTATACTGCTCCGCCTACCTAAATGCTTATATTTTTTCAAAATATTTTTAGTTCTAATGAACTTCTGCTGCCCTCTTAGATCTTTACGGGCGCGTCTGACTTTGTCAAGTATTGCTTTATTTATGTCCTGATTAATAGAATACTTGTTTTGTTCATATTTTTTTTTCATTTCTGAACTAAGAGTATATTTATTTAATTCGTACGTTTTCTTGGTCTCGGGGTGTGCAGAATATTGAACTCTTTTTTTTGTGGCCCTCACCTCAGGATTGGCTGCATATCTCTGTCTTTCACGTGTCTGTTTGATCTCAGGATTTGCTGTGTACTTTTTTCTTTCACGTGTCTTTTTGATTTCAGGATCGGCAGCATATTGTTCTCTTCGACGAGTACGGTGTAGTTCACGAGTCACAGCAGTTGGTTTCTTCTTGTGCAATGTTTTTGGTTCTGATTCTTCAGAATATTTCGCTCTTTTTTGCAATTTTATTGCGTTTGCGTTAGCAACATAATTTGCTCGTTTTACAGGCTGTTTCACTCCGGATGTAGCACTCTGGTTTATATTTTGTTGTGGCCTCTCACTGCTGCAATTTGCTTTGCATTCTTCGTCCTTGTTTGTTTGCTGTATGAATGAACGAGTAGTATGCCCAACTAAGTTCGTGCTATGACTACTGCTAGTCTGTCGAACTGAATAGTCTTTGCGTCTTTTCTTGTTTATTTGGTTCTTGTGAGTGGCCCACCATTCGTTTTGCCGTTTTGTGTTTGTTTTATCGCTATTGCACTGTCGCTTCGTTTTTTCGCCCTTATCGTCTGTCGTACTTTGCGAAGCAACTGAAATCATATGCTGCGGTACTGTTTGACAGGCCGATGCATACGTTTCTGCGGGCGATTCTTGTATTTTTAACCGGTCTGTATTTTGGTCTTGCACGATGGTAGCGATGTCCGACTGTGCTGTTGTGGTAATTCCCATTGCAGGAAACGCACTTATCCTCTCTTCATTGAGTATGCGTAGTAAATGCTGTCTCATCGTCAGTGTCGTTCTTCTACGCCCATCGTTATCTACATAATAGCGCTCGGCCACAGGGTCCTTACCCAGTGCAAGCGATGTTGCGATTGCACATGCAAACACTCCGCACGATGTTAAATCTGGTTGTATTTGTACATTTTCGTACACGACCGAATATTTTTCATACAGACGATTCAATATTTCATATTGGTGCGGTAATAATTCGTGTTTTAATGTATCGTATACGTGTACTACCAACCCGTCATAGTATATGCAGGTCCAGTGACCGATTTCGTCTGGACCAATATTTCCGCTGTAGAGGATTTGAATATCCTGATCGCTGGTAACACGTTGATACCAGTGTAACCCTTGATAGAATATCGGATCTTGTGGTTTGAAATTCGTTGTGTTAGTTAACACGTTTAAAAATGCGTTTATACACATGTCCTGTAGCTCCTTCGCAACGTTCATGATGCAAGCTACGATCCGGGCCCTATTTGAACGTGCTATTTCACTAATGTCGATTTGTTCGTCAGTCTCGTCTGTAATTTCTATTATAGGTGACAAGTTTACGTCAGCTGTCTCATTAGGTTTCGGAGTATCAGTTTTACCTATTCTTGCGGATCGCTTCGCCTCTCTTTCTTGTCGCAGGATTTTGCTATAGCTACGTTTTTTATGCTTCGGCATTGTTATAATCATCGGACTACTAGTATTAAACACTACTTAACCTATATTTAGGATTTGTCTATTTATCGTTCTATATTCTGATTTTCTTGTATATATGAATGATCAATTATTGTTGAGTATACTTACATATAGATTTTTTAGGATCTTTGGATTCAACTGCTGCGTGAATTCTATTTTATACACAATTAGTCACTCAAAAATTTTAACAATCAAAGAAATCTACTATGTTTATTCTCGTAATCGTACGTCGATTTTTCGAACTTTAATACCGTTCGATAAACGACGGGTGATAATTATTTTTCGCCGCCACGGCGGAACGCTGACATGAATAATCTCAAACTTGTCGATTAAGAATATAATATATATTGCGTACTGACAATGAGATATGAATTTTTTTTTTGATATTATTGTCACAGTAAAGAAAATGAATAAATTCGCGTGTCTGTGTGAATTCGAACGATGTTCAAATGCACCGAAATAACACTCACTTGTCGAATAATTGCAAGATTTATCTTCCGATTCGATCGATACGCGCTTGGCAATATCTCCAAGTGGAATGGAAGTTTTACTTTCTATTCGCTGATTTTTCAAAATGACGTTCCTAAAGTCATCTTTTTGAATTGATATCATCTCTATTGGGTTTATGACTTCCAAAGTCTGTCGATAGAGTGCACAGTCCATGTGGACAATTTCATCAAGTTAATTACTCGTTGTTCTATTTTTTCGAAGATTGCTTCTTAATTAATTTACTTAGTTTACTCCTCAATATAATCATGTTGTGATAATAATTCCTATATACGTAAATAGATGGATAATTTAGGTTGAACTAAACTTGTACAGACAGTGCTGAAGTCATCGCCCTCTGTGCAAATTTTTACAAAGTTGGACAATTTGTTTGAAATTGTTTGGTTTTATGTGTGAGTATGCGATCTCAGCAATTTATATGCTACTAGATCAACGGTTTCAACCCTCATTCTGCATTCGAATTACGAGGACGCAAGAGCCAAGATGTGTAAGTACATACACGTTTTCATATATTGTGTCTGTCTATATACACGTTTTCATATACAGTCTGTTTTGTTGTAATTGTGTATTCAATAATATTTTTCAAACAAATGAAGTATTCTAATTCAGCTATTATTCGAGTATTGTATGTACATGCGAATAATGGGTCGAGTAATAGAAAGATGCGTGTCCTAATTGTTTACGGCGAATTACTCCCTTTCGTATTATCATGTGTCTGGTTGTTTGTTTCAAGCTGACATGGTCTAATTAGGCGTTTCTTCGCGAGCTCTGGTATAGGTACCAAAGTGTACCAGAATAATAGTGTGTGTCACTCAAACTATATATTGGTACCCTTTGGTACCTATACCAAACCTATACCAGAGGCTCGCGAAAAAACGCCTATTTTGTCAATTATCTTTGACGGGTGGCATCGCTTACACGTTATCTTCATATGGGACCATTCAACAACTACGTTCGCTTTCGGGGGGGGGGGGGGGGGGGGGGGATCGAGGTTAATGTGACGTTACAAGTCATGGGGGGGGGGGGGGGTCGGGATAATGTGACGTTCAGTTTTTATGTATAGAATTCTGGTTTTCGCACGAAAATTTCGTTTGAATAGATCGAATTATGGATTGATGAATCAAAAAAGCCATCGAAGTGGGGGGGGGGGGGGGGTAGAGATTTGTGACGTATTATTTTGGGGGGGTCTAGTCAAACGAACCATTGTTACATAGGGGGGGGGGGGGGGGGGGTCTAAAATCGTTCGAAAAAGCGAACGTATTTGTTGAATGGCCCCTATTTCATTGATTTCAAAGAAATTGTAGGACCTAAAGTAGGGCTGTGTTCTCAGCTAAGAGCCCACTTACCAATACCATTTTGTATTACTATTTTATTGAATTAAATAAAATCCAGAATCGGGAATGTAAGCTGATTCAATTGTGAAATTCTATTTTTCTGATTAGCTTGATTCTTTGCATAGCCAATAATTTTGTTTGATTTTGATGTTTTGGAGTTGCAAGCCTTAGATGTTTGTAATGCGTTCATAATTATTCAATTAAATAATTATCCTATCGAATTGTTCTGTTTTTAATATCAATGGTGGGTATATGTGATATGGTGCATTTACTAAGAATGGGTTGTATCTTGTTATAGCAAATAATCAAGATGTCGAGATGGAAGGTGCCGAAGGTGGCGGCGAAGGGCCACCGGTACATCCACCTCAAGCCGAAGCAATGGTATGTACAGTATTAAATTGGATTATAGCTTGCGTTGAATGCAAAGTGAAATTTGAAGTAGATGGATCGTGAAAAATCAGACTATTCAGATGGGGTATTTAGAACGGATGTATTTTGTTGGACGGTTTAGAATAGACATATCCTAATAGACTCTGTAGGCTGTGTAGAGATGACGGTATATATTTGCTTTAATGTTTTTTGTGATTGTTATATTTCTTTTAGATTTCAGATTGCTTGGCAAAATACATTTGTTCTAGGCGAACCATGTAAATTTGTCTGTTTCCTTAGCTTACAATTAATTGTGTGCAATATTTGTTTTCAATTTTTGTTTTTTTATCAAGAAATTAACATTTTATAATCTACATGTTGAAGTATTTATCTAACCATTCAAATCTTGTCGTCTACGATACTAATACTTGATGTTTCAATTTCCAGATCAAAGAGTTGTATGCTTTTCTAGGGCGGTACATTGGACAACAATCGTCCAATGTACCAGCCCCAGATGTTGGGGGTAGAGGAAGAGGACGAGAAAGAGGGAGATGACGAGAAAGAGGAAGAGGAACAGGAAGAGGAAGTGGAAGCGGAAGCGGAAGCGCAAGAGGAAAGACAAGCGAAGAGGACGGAGCGGCAGGAGCAGACAGAGATAGAGAAAGGGGAAGAGAAAGAAACATAGAATTAGAAATAGAAAGAAATATACAAATAGAAACCGAAACAAAAAGAGAAATAGAAATAGAAAGACAAATACAAGAGGGATTAACGAGAGGAGTAAGAACAATAGTGATAAAAGGAAGAGAAAGTGAAAAAGATGGACCAGGAGGAGGAGACGAAGATAAAGATAGAGAAAGAGAAAGAGAAAAAGGAAGAGAAAGAGAAAAAGAAAGAGAAAGAGAAAGAGAAAGAGAAAGAGAAAGAGAAAGAGAAAGAGAAAAAGAAAGAGAAAGAAGAATAAAAATAGAAAGAGATTTAGACAGGCAAGAAGAAAGAGAAAGAGAAAAAAGAATAAAAAGAGAAAGAGAATTAGACAGACACAAAGAAAGGGAAAGAGAAAAACAAAGAGAAATAGACAGGCAAATAGAAAGAAATATACAGGCGGACATTTTAGCTGGCATTAGAAGAGGCCGAGGAGGAGGACAGACAGAGGTTGAAGCTGGACGAGGAAGAGAGAGAGGACGCGGTGGACAAGGAAGAGGACGAGTACGGGGCTGGAGCGTTGGACGAGGAACAGGGGGAAGAGGGGGGTGGAGCCAGAGTGCTGGACAAGGAAGAGGGGGGTGGAATCGGACGGCTCACCGAGGAACAGGGGGTAGAGGGGGATGGGACTGGAATGCTGGACGAGGAAGAGGGAACAGAGGGAGAAGAGGGGGAAGAGGCAGAGGACGAGGTGGTCGAGGGGGCTCGGTCCAAGTTTTTTTTTAATAATACAATTTTTTAAATAAAAGTATTTTTTCCTAGTCTGATGTGTACAATTCATTCTTACCCTCTCTGTCATCAACTGGGTCAACTGGGTGCTGGTGTATTGGACAATAATTTCAATAGCTTTTATTTTAATTTACATTCCTCGTTTACTTTTGTTTTTCCTGTTTCTCTGTGATTGCATATGTACATGGATTGGAGTGTTGCCCTCACTTGACTCACATGGAATACGAATATGCTAATGAATTAGTTTGGTAATCGAGTCGAGTTTCCTACATCGTAACGTTTATTTTGAAGCTTGTTCTACAGTACACTTCTTGATTTTCTTCCATTAACAATGGTCATCATCTTTTTATGGATCACGAGCTGGTAAATGACTCCCTGACTCATATGTTATTTTATATACAAGGTTGGATGCAGGTGATAAACATGCATATCTTGGATAATTTGACCCGGCCACGTTTTGTATCTTCTTTGTGTTAAATTCTTTTTTCATAACTTCCATCTCCAGATATTTATTATTATGTGATTGAATTGAAACTCAGTTGATAATATCACATGGCCATGTATTACGTTGAAAATTTAAATTGAACTTTATTCTATTTACTTAGATTCTGAATTGGTGGTCCAGTTATTTTAACTTGCATTTTATCGTCAAGGGCTTGTCTGTGGATCACTAGTGGATATGTAATCATTATTTCCACAAGAAGTTATCTAAAATGTGGTATTTACGTGCGATCAAATATATAATTTGCTATCAATTACTAATCCTAATGAATCCATTGTTTTATGGAACAGATTTTGTATTCAATCTCAGAATTTTCTAAAAGAGTTATTTTCAAGTTTTTATATTCTGCATGTTTATGATTTTTTTGTGTTGAATAGTTATTACGCAATTCACAACCGGGATAAACTAACAAGGGATTTAAACACAGCTTTGCTCGTGAATGTATGCATAAATATAATAGTTTATTAATAATCCATCATACACGTAATGTATAGTTTTAGTTCAGGAAGCATTAGTATCAGCATTAACAGGTCGATTTAAATAATCACAATTGATTAGCATATTACACCAACAAAGTATGACATGTAGTATGGAATAGGTAGATTGAGTCAGTGATTGGATTCACAGCGGAGGTGGTTTCATACAGATACAGGCCAGTGTGTATGGTTGGAAGTGATTGGCCAATAACCCATTATGAGCTTAAAAAATCTCATAATTGCCTAGATGGTTAAATACTGCAGTTAAGGAGGTTCGAGCGAAACTAATGAGTCAAAGTAGTGTTTGAATTTTTTCGCTTACTTAATTCTTCTAACAGTTATTAAAATTCATTATTTTCATCTAGAATAATACAACTATTGCAGATATAAAGGGAAATTTTGTGAAAAAAATCTAGCAAAATGGAAAAATTAGTTTCTCATCTCGTATTTTCTTTAAATTATATTTCTATCTTTTTCTTTTCGCTCAGCTACTCCCGCGTCGCTGCCAAACTTTCGGTAATATGTATCACTGTCGATAAAAGAGATTGAAAAATCAAGTTTAACTTCAATTATTTCAATAATTACATCGGTAACGGTATATTGTTAATATGTTAAAATATTTCATAAGTATTCAACTTTATTATGCGTGGTTGTTTATTCCTTAAACTTGGGCGATCAATAGTGAAAATAATAAAACAAGTCATGCCGGTAGCTTGTCAGCCATAAGAGTCTGTGTATAAGAATTTGACAAACGTCATATTTAAAACTATTTTTCTAAGAAACTAGACGGTGGATCGTTCTCAAATTTTGAGAATACATCAATAAAGTATTCATTTGTATGTAAACGAAGTTTCAAATCTTAAACTTGGAAAATTCGTTTTACATAAGATTCGCTCGAACCTCCTTAATTTCTCGGAAATTCATAAGGTGCTACATGATTTCGAATGATTTCAAAGAATTTATGGATAGCATATTTCAAGGACTCAAACGATTTAACTAGATTTTTAAAGTTATTAAATGTTCCAACTTATTTCATAGACCACGTGAAGCGTGGGTAGAACCCACGTTTTCACTCCTTATGAAGTAAAATTTTGTATAGCACCCAATGTAACAACTTTTTTTGGCTTCGTCTAATTCTACTCTCGCCTTCGGCTCGTGCTGCAATCTCACACTTGTCAGAAGAAGTTTCCCCGCTCTCGTATCGTACTGTACTATTCTCAACTCAGTGTGTGATACTCGATTTTTTATGCATGTTGGTAGTGTGCGAAGTGCCCGATTCACACACTTCCATACGTGAAAATAATTAAGTTCTCTTATTTTGAACTCTCTCAATTTTGTGTCAAGTTGTGTTGACACATACATATTTACTGATTGAATAATCGCGTTACCGATATGTCAAATTAACATCACACATTATTTATAAATAATAAAAAATTATGCGGAAGAAAATATAATATACCATTGAAATCAAATGAGCCTTGCTTTTCTGATATAACTTGTATCTGGAACTTGCGTTTTCATCAGTACACTACGAAAAGGGATATAATATAGAAGTTTGAATCTGAAAAACGAGTTTTTTTTGTCTCTGATTCTCTCCTTTCTTTAGTTTCGAAGACTAATAAAATTTTATGCTGGAGAAAATCATTTTTGAAAGTATTTTGTTTTTAATGGAGGGGCTTTGCCCCCTGCACCCCTACCAGGGGCTCTGCCCCTGAACCCTGTCCACACCCTGCCTCTCGTACTTATATCACAATGTATACTATACTTCCCTATTTTTTAGAGTTCTTTACAGGTCAAGAGTTTGGGACACTGAGTTTGAGAAAATAGTATATACGATACGGGTGTGTGTACTTGTATGGTACTTTACTATTGCAACACTTTTAATGGTCAGCAATTTTAAATATGTTGGTCTGTTTGGTAATCAGTTTGTGGTGCTGATGTAAAGGTAGGTGAAGTTAGTGGTTCGTAGGCTGGTAGAAGTTGGTTCATTTGAAGAAGATACGTAGAGTGTTATAACTTCGGAGCAGCTGTGTGCTACCTCTGTCTTGGGACATCGTCTGGCCAAAATATTATCTTTGTCTATTCCAATAGATTTATAAAAGGATAGGAATGGTCCAGGTGAATGCAGCTGTGAAAGATATGAAATAACAAAGAATTGAAGGAAAGATTTCAGAATATTAGTACTAATCGTCCTAGCATTGTTATCATTTTGGAGCCATGAGCGGTGGGCTACCTTTGTTTCGAAACGCTGTTCTACCGAAGTCTTATCTTCGTCTATCTCAACGGATTAATAAGCGGAACCTTCCTTTGGGGATTCCTTTGGGGATGTCGTTTCGTCAAAGTCTTATCTCTGTCTATTCCGATGGATTTATAAGAGGATAGGAATGGTCCAGGTGAATGCAGCTGTGAAAGATATGAAATAACAAAGAATTGAAGAAAAGATTTCAGAATATTAGTACTAATCGTCCTAGCATTGTTATCATTTTGGAGCCATGAGCGGTGGACTACCTTTGTTCTACCGAAGTCTTATCTTCGTCTATCTCAACGGATTAATAAGCGGAACCTTCCTTTGGGGATTCCTTTGGGGATGTCGTTTCGTCAAAGTCTTGTCTCCGTCTATTCCAATGGATTTATAAGAGGATATGAATGGTCCAGGTGAATGCAGCTGTGAAAGATATGAAATAACAAAGAATTGAAGGAAAGATTTCAGAATATTAGTACTAATCGTCCTAGCATTGTTATCATTTTGGAGCCATGAGCGGTGGGCTACCTTTGTTTCGAAACGCTGTTCTACCGAAGTCTTATCTTCGTCTATCTCAACGGATCACTAAGCGGAACCTTCCTTTGGGGATTCCTTTGGGGATGTCGTTTCGTCAAAGTCTTATCTCTGTCTATTCCAATGGATTTATAAGAGGATAGGAATGGTCCAGGTGAATGCAGCTGTGAAAGATATGAAATAACAAAGAATTGAAGGAAAGATTTCAGAATATCAGTACTAATCGTCCTAGCATTGTTATCATTTTGGAGCCATGAGCGGTGGGCTACCTTTGTTCTACCGAAGTCTTTTCTTCGTCTATCTCAACGGATTAATAAGCGGAACCTTCCTTTGGGGATTCCTTTGGGGATGTCGTTTCGTCAAAGTCTTGTCTCCGTCTATTCCAATGGATTTATAAGAGGATATGAATGGTCCAGGTGAATGCAGCTGTGAAAGATATGAAATAACAAAGAATTGAAGGAAAGATTTCAGGATATTAGTACTAATCGTCCTAGCATTGTTATCATTTTGGAGCCATGAACGGTGGGCTACCTTTGTTTCGAAACGCTGTTCTACCGAAGTCTTATCTTCGTCTATCTCAACGGATCACTAAGCGGAACCTTCCTTTGGGGATTCCTTTGGGGATGTCGTTTCGTCAAAGTCTTATCTCTGTCTATTCCAATGGATTTATAAGAGCATAGGAATGGTCCAGGTGAATGCAGCTGTGAAAGATATGAAATAACAAAGAATTGAAGGAAAGATTTCAGAATATTAGTACTAATCGTCCTAGCATTGTTATCATTTTGGAGCCATGAGCGGTGGGCTACCTTTGTTTCGAAACGCTGTTCTACCGAAGTCTTATCTTCGTCTATCTCAACGGATCACTAAGCGGAACCTTCCTTTGGGGATTCCTTTGGAGATGTCGTTTCGTCAAAGTCTTATCTCTGTCTATTCCAATGGATTTATAAGAGGATAGGAACGATTCAGGTAACTGTGGCTGTAAAAGATATAAAATAACAAAGAATTAAATGAGAGGTTTCGGGATATTACTGCTCAAAAATTTCTCTAGCATGTGTCATCACACGGGACCGTATTAATCGTAAGGTTTAGCAATTGGAAAATATTTCAGGTGATGGTTAGGAAACATAAAAAACAATAAACAAATAACGAGTCGTGCATTTACTGGAAACACTGAAATATAATAATACCGGACCGTGCGCCGACCATTCTGTACCATTGGAATCAGCGTATAGAGAAAGATAGTTCGCAAGTAGTATCTTTGTCGTTGTTCCACTGAGTCGCGACTGTACACTTGAAGTATCAAACAGCACCTGCTATAAATGTGTCAGTTCCTGCATTGAAACGATTTTTCGCTCACTCGCGTATTTTATGAATTAAAGTTTGGACGGTACTGTACCAACAGAAACGGGAATACTATCAGCACTGCTCCGGAGCTATTTTCTATCCATACGGACTAAAGCCGTCGGCGCACGATCCAGTATTATTATATATTTCAGTGAGAGGAAATCAAGAGGTTGGGACTGTTCTATTTATCTATCTATTTTATATTGTGTGAAGAAATGTAAAATCTAGTAAAATACGTACATACCGTTTGATTGATGTAAGTCATCGTAAGCTCTTTTTCACTTGCTCCGGTTAGTAGTAAAAGAAAAAATATATATATATATTTTGCCAGGTTCGTTGTTTCATTCTCTATCTATATTTAAACCCAGCTTAGAGGATCCGTTTCGTGCAATTACAAGAGGCCATCATGCAGATGTCATTATTATTAATAATAACGGTCATCGGCGTGGAACCACGGTCGTCGCACCATTTCATTTTACTGATTATTATTCACTGATTCACTGGGTCACTGATATAAAACTATATTAGCATGGCCGATAACACCTTATATAATTATATAATTAAATATATAACTATATATATGAATAATTATATATATAAAATTATTAATATTTTAACTGTCAATACCGCGGTCCGATCCGACAGCCATCCGACGGCCATTTTGATTTCGTCGACCCTCTGTAGCTGACTTCGTAACTTTATTATCACATACCGACCGAGTGCGGATTCAGATTCATGCCAAAATCAATGGGGGGCGAGAATTCAATGGCTTGTAACCACGTTTCAAAGTTCAAGTCGATCTGTGTCGCCGTTCGTTCGGAAATGTACGGACAGTCTGCGAAAAATCTGATATCAGATGTGGGGGAAGAAGGAGAAGAATTTTTTTCATCAACTTTAGCGACGAATAACTCGGAAACCAGTATACCGATTTCGATCAAATTTATACAGTGAAGTCGTATGGTGGGGGAATATCTGTTCTGTAAATTTGATCGAAAAACATTCACGCGTTCCGGAGTTATGACCTCGTGCTTACAGGTATAAGAGTTCCCCCGAGAAAATAGACTCGCGGTAGCTCTCGCCTGCCTACGGGTACTTGGCGGCGATTCGCTGCCGCGAATCTTGATTTGCGATATCGCATAAATCTGTACGCGTTACGCTCATATTTTCTCCAACATTTTCCAGGCGTGATCTCGGTTTGACACTGATCAACCATAATTACTGATCGGTGAGATTGACATGTCTATGAGTTCTTAATTTGACACCGTAATCCTAACGGTAGGAGATAGTGAAAACTGCCCATCTATTGCTATTTTCAAATCAGATGAACCAATTGATATTTTGAAATAAAATTTAACACACATGTTTACCATCTCAAAACATAGACATTGTGCAAAATTTCAAGTCATTTGAAACAATAAGTACAGAGTTACTCCTCATAATGCTTCTGAAATAGCCTTTCTTCGAAAACCTCCCATGCGTCTCAATTATTCTTGAATCTTGCTGGGCTTGCACACACATATTTTAGGATTCGTAAGCCACAAATCCACGTTGGGTTTTAGAGATAGCTACGATACTTTGATTTTGACCATTTTTTTTTATGAAAAAAAATAAATACAATTTCAATCATTTTTCCTCAAATCCGTAATTTTGTATCGATTTCCAAAATCTAACGTGAATTTGTAGATAGAGTGTGTAGAAATGTACCCTGAAAATTTCAGAAGTCTTCCACAAAAACTCAGACGTATGGGGCTTTTTCAATTGGCGAAAACATAGTTCTGAGGTAAATCGCTTTGAAGTTTTTTTCCAAATTATTCACAAAATTCAAGATTTTCATTACTGCATGAACCAAACTAGTTTCAGACAAGATCGCCAATAGTTTTGGAGCATGTTACGTTGAAAAAAAAATAGCTTCTACAATATTGGAGTGGAATTCACATTTTCATCATGCGTTTCAGAAATTAGGATTCCAAGAAAGTTGGAAAGCATTATAAAGGATATAAATTATCACAACTTGAAAAAATTTCAACATTTATATTCTAGCAGTTCGGTTGATATAAACTTGGTCTTGTCGAGTCTAAGCAATTTGACCAGCGGGCAGCGAATCGTGCGGTTGATAACTTGTAAAGCTGGTTCTGTAAAATGAATACAAACATTTGGAAGAATATTGATTTTCTATATAAATTTCGATGCTCATCTCTGGTGAAGTGTGTGAGCAAAAACTTCAATATGATTTCCAACCGTAGAAAAACATATTTTGGAGGTGTTGTCTTATGGGAGTATACACACCTTGAAAATGATTTTTTCCAAATCACTGCTATGCTCTGAGAAAACATTCTAGTAACTCAGTTCTTTCACAGTTGATGAGTGCTATTTTGATACACGAATGTAATTGAGGAGCAAACCAATAATATTTTCTCCAAATTTGAAGAAATTTCATGCAACGCAGCAGCGGTACCCTACGACAACTACTTTTTCTTCGATGGACTGAATTTTTGTTCAGCGGAGGACATAAAATCTGGAAAAATTATAAACTATATAAACAAAATAGCACTAATCAACTGTCAAAAAACTGAGCCACTAGAATGTTTTCTCAGAGCGTAGTAATGACTTGGAAAAAATTATTTTTTAGTATCATTATTTTTCTTTAAATATTCTTTCAACTCACGTGAATCACTTGGGTGTGGTAGCTTGATGGAAAAATGCATCTCAAGTTACTTATTTTCACAAATTGAAATGGCAATAACCGAAATAAAGGAAAATTAGAAACTTCTACTGTAATATACGTTTTATTGAGAAAACAGGGCATAATAAATTTCTTTTCGGCTCAAGGATTTGTGTACGTATAGATAAGGGTTCAGATAACACTATTCCGTGAAAAACCGAAAATCGATTTTTTGAAATTTTGGCACTCAAATTTCAGTATCTCCTACCCTTAAGTTTCATCAAATATAGGAGAATATGAGATTTAGTAGCAATAGGATAGCTTGGCGTAGTAGGTAGAGCGTGCGATTAGTAATATAGCGATGCGAGCGGAATTGGGTTCAAACCCCGGTCAGGTCAAACAAATCGGATGGAGTTTTTCTCAGCGAACTGATAATGCTAGTTGTTGAGCTACTTGAGTTTTTTTTTCTTTCGGCAATGTACCAATAGTGAGTAATCATGTATTGATTCTTATTTTACGTATATTCAGACGAAACCCCTAAGCGAGTGCCACACTGATTTGGTTATATTGGCATTAGGTACATTGTAAAGGTTCGCCGAAGATAAGTTATTAAGCTTGCTGCTAGCTCGAATGAGCGTTACATACCGAGCTTGCATCAATATCGTTCAATTATCTTGCGCCAAGATAAATAACTAGTACAACTAGCTAGCAGCTAGCTTCAGCCGAGCCACGATTTCTACCTGGGCAAACTCCGAAAGAATTATTCGAATGGGCATCCGAGTCTCTGCCAAATATTGCAGTAGAATTTGTAAAAAATGAAGAATATGATGAGGAAGATAAGAAATTGGAGGACAGATTTAAGAAGGCTGTGACTGTGAAAGGCACGTTATCCTATCATTGCATGATACCAATTACACAAAAAAAAGCATAAGCGAAGCTTTTTTCATTACAAAGAAGTTCAACCGAGGTCAAAATCATGACTTGATCACTCACTTTGTGAAAAGTTTATTATACTGTTTTTTTGCAAATAAAATGTATGTATAACAATAGGTATCTGAGGTCGCATAATTCATTCTTATACTTTAATTCTTTTTTCGAAAGCGAGAAATGGACGGGAACGTGAACGAGACCCTGTAGACCAATCATTTTACGTTTTCAAATGACACTAACTATGGGAAGCATGAAAAAAATACTACGATGTAGCGATAGACGCGAATAATATACCGTATCGTTTGTGGCATTTAGTTTTCACACGTTTTTGAAAAAAAAAATTAAAAACCCGAAAAAAACACGTTTCTGTACATTTCGCGTCAAACGCTGCTTAAACTAAGGCAGATAGACTATAGTTTGGCTAGACCTTTTTTGTAGAGCGTTAAATTCTCTACAAAAAAGTCCGCGACGACATATATCTATAGTTGATATCCGATGCGTTTGAGGTGATCCAAAACGTACCTACGAAACGACGCTTTTCCGTCGACTAACAGCAACATGGCAGCCGTTGCCATGGCCATGGCCTGTCAGTCGACAGAAAAAAGTTCACACAGGCCGCCCCGCATGACGCGTGCTCGAATTTATTTTATATCTCCCGAACCTATAGAGACTCCACTATTATGAGACATGGGTTTTTTAGATTAGAGCACAACGAACACAATGGTATTTTTTACGATGTTTTATATTGTGGGGGCAAGTATGAAAAAACGATTTGAACAATTCAATCATTGTTATTGTTAATGAATTAACAATAAATCAAATACAAATTTATGCCACTACAAAGCTAACATAACGAGATATAAAATATAGAAAAACGAAATCGATCCACCAAGTGGAACTGGCTGTAATCAATTTTGAGTTTTATTAGATCTAACAAGCTGTCAAAACACGAAATTCCCATATTAATGGAAAAACGCATTTAAAAAAAAAAATCCCGATATACGTGTCGTCTTAATTAGTGATATGATGCTATAAAAAAAAATTGGTGGTATTTGAAAGTGTCAACTCATTTTTTTCCTGAAATCCGTACGGTTTGTAAAAGAAAGTCCCATATAGGTGAATTTGAACGGAAGGATCGTTCTCTAAAGTGTCAAGTTTGTGAAACGATAATCAACCCCAAAGACTACGGATATAAAGATTTTTTCGTAATGTTGGATATCAAGAGACTCGGTAGAGTCTCGCGCCAAGTACATTAAAAAAAATTTTTTTTCAAGCGCGAGACTCAACGAGTCTATATACCCGAGAGGCAGCTACCCTAACCTATACCGCGAACTAGTATCGTCGTTTTCTTTCACCTCACAATATACACAGATTGAAACTAATTTAATCTAGGATGTGGGCATGAAAAGCTTTCATTTGAGCCTTAGATCGATTGAATCGGTGTCCGGAGTGCTGAGATATGATTAACTACAAATTCTGATACCCCGTTTCATTGTAAAATTTTTCGTTTTCGTTTTCGTCGTCGTCAGACCAAGATTCACGTTCAAACCATTCCCATGCAATCACTAGACGGGAAAATCCACACAAAAGTTGTAGAGTGACGTCAGTACGAGATAGTTCCGACGTAGATAGCGCCAGTATCGCAGACAGAAACCGTCTCCTACATAGACATAGAGCATGGACTGCGCATTCCCTATACAGCCTATGGTAACGCCGAAAGTGAGAAAGAAGGGTAACACACGCGGCCAAATCTGTCTCTTTCTATGCATTTGACGTTGTTGGTTAGAAAGAAACAGATTTGGCCGCGTGTATATGCTGTCTCTTTCTACCGACCGAGCGATTTTCGGCCCGAATGCGCAGTCCATGCTCTATGTCTATGGTCTCCTACACTAGCAGACGCGTATTGTCATTTCATGTTTTTAAATCCCAATAATAAAGGAAATAAGAGAAATACGAGCAATGCTTAATACAAAATTTGAACGTACAAAAACTAGTGAATACCCACCGCAAGCCCCTCGGGTGCCAAAACCTTACGCCTTAAAAATGTTCCGATGGGTTAATCTTAAATCCTACGATCTCGAGCTTTTGAGGTTATGCGAATCGGCTGACGTGTAAAATTCATGGTGATAAATAAAATAACAATTATAAACGGACAAGACTGTCAGATGAATATTAACTGATTTATGAATACAATTATCAGAAGAAACGGTTTTTTCGGTTCAATTGTTTAGCAAGTTATCGCCTGAGGAAGTCTGACAAGAGAAAATCAAGAGAAAATGTTGAAGTAGAAAAATATGAGGATAGCATTATTCGATATAGGGAACGGCAAGGAGCCAGACCAATGAAGCCGAGTTCAAGCGTTGGATTGCAACGAATTTTACTTCAAGCTCCATGTTAAGCTCATCTCCGAAGGCTCGTCTGCTGAGACTCAAATTGTGAGTCAACGTTATACGTAGGATTCCGACGAGTCCTATAATCTAACTCCGTATCATCTAGTCAAAATGAGATTTTCAGTCAACGTTGTTTGTTGGACTCCGATAGGCTTTATTCTACACTCCACGTCAACGTAGTGCCTTGACCTTCGGTGGAGATAATTTTTTAATCCATAATGTATATTCATAATTTAATGTCAAATTTCAATAAATTTGTTACATTTTGGTATGCAACCTGTGTCTATATGTTCGACTCTATTAAGCTTTCTCCAAATTGAGATTAGTGCTATCACGACAAATGGAATGAAATTACTTATTTATGGATTATTTAATTTTGTAGCGAGTCGCCATATAAGACGAGAGGATGATGAGAGAAAACGCTTGGGTTGCAAAGTATCAGGATAATGTTATTTGATACGAGAAACGGCAAAAGTCAGACGAAGAGAGCAGAATGCGGGTGTTTGACTTCATAAATTTCCATTTTATGCTCTACGCTAGTCTTGCATGAATAGGCTCAATTCTAAATATTTTGATACCTTCTGTTCAGACCTGAATTGGAAGTTGACGTTATGAGTACGGGACGCACACATGTTCTTTTTGCAGAGGACCTAGTTGCATTAAAAAAAAAACTACCTACGAATTGCAATACATATATCTGATATCCATATATATTTAGTCATGAGCAGCAACTATAACCCTGCGTGCAAGTAACTCCGTCATTGCCGGTCCCAGGCCCAGATGAGACAGGAGGAGGGCTGCACGCAGGGTTAGATGTTGTAGGTATAAAAAATTATTGTAGTGGAACAATTTGTAAACGCTATGAAAGTACATTACGCGTCACTCTACAAATTTGAGACTTGGGGAAAATTATGAGCACACGCGTGCTCGTTGCTGTTGACGTTCCTGCTTATCGAGGGACTTCAGGCGGTATGAAATAGCACAAAACAACCTAGCGAGCGTAGCGAGCGAGCACAATTATTAGGTGGTCAAGCAAAATTTTACAAAAAGTAGTGAAATCAACCCCAAAAAGCACCTTTGGTGCAAAAACCTTCCG
Organism: Tenthredo livida; assembly: GCA_963992785.1. NCBI lineage: Eukaryota > Metazoa > Arthropoda > Insecta > Hymenoptera > Tenthredinidae > Tenthredo > Tenthredo livida. The sequence goes on along the minus strand of OZ023072.1, from coordinate 13,864,219 downwards.
CCAAGTCCATTAATGTGTAGATCACTCCACCAAAAAATAATCAAAGGTTGTGCTCGCTCACTCGATTGGTTGATGATTATCAACATACAAAAGCATTGAAATCAGATACAACTGCCAAGTACCTGTAGAATGATAAAAGTTTGGAATTGAAAAATTTGTTCAAACTAAATAACGTTGTACTCGTTCGCTCGCTGCGCTCGCTCACTCTATTGGCTTATGATTATGGGTTGAAAAAACAATTCGGATGAAGAGATTGAAGATGTCAACATTTATCTAAAAATATTCATAACGAAAAAATAATTTGAAAAAAATTTAAAAAAAAAATTTGGAGGTAGTGGTACTTGGGGGGCCTTTTGTAGAAAAAGAAATATAAAATATCGATCACGAACCATGTCAATGTCATCTGATAGATATTCAAACATTGGCCCGCCAACGTACCACGGACTCCAAATTTTTTTTTTAAATTTTTTTTAAATTATTTTTTCGTTATGAATATTTTTAGATAAATGTTGACATCTTCAATCTCTTCATCCGAATTGTTTTTTCAACCCATAATCATAAGCCAATAGAGTGAGCGAGCGCAGCGAGCGAACGAGTACAACGTTATTTAGTTTGAACAAATTTTCCAATTCCAAACTTTTATCATTCTACAGGTACTTGGCAGTTGTATCTGATTTCAATGCTTTTGTATGTTGATAATCATCAACCAATCGAGTGAGCGAGCACAACCTTTGATTATTTTTTGGTGGAGTGATCTACACATTAATGGACTTGGCGGATCTCTTCTACAATTTCGGAGTTGATAGAGTCAAATAGCGATTATTCTAAATATGTTGTGAAGGAAAGAGTTCATGAAAAGGGTTCCATACGCAATATTTACGACGGAAGATGGTACCGGGATTTCCTCAGGAACTTAAGTGATGGTGACAGAAATTGGTACGCTACCGTAGTTTTTAATAATGACGGCGCTCCTTCATATACTAGCTCCACTTATTCTGTTTGGCCTATATATTTGATAATCAACGAATTACCCGAACACATTCGAACGAAGGAATTAATATTGGTGGGTCTTTGGTTCGGCAAGGACAAGCCAAATATGAATGTCTTTCTCGGCCCTTTTGTCGAAAGTATGAACGATCTTTCGATGAAAGGAGTCGAGTGCAGTATAGATGGCACTAAAGTATTTATCAAGATTTTTGCCCTAATTTGTTGTGTAGATTCAGTTGCACGTGCACCGATGCAAGGATATGTGCAATTTAACGGTTCATATGGTTGCAATCAATGTCTTCACCCGGGTGAATGGGTTCGAAATACACCGAATAATCCGCGTTCTGGAAACATCAAATATCCTCTATTGAATGCCGTGCCAAAGCAAAGAAACGCTGAACACACCATACAGCACATGGAAATAGCGGTAACATCCCAAAAACCTATTCTCGGAGTCAAAAACCCGTCGCATTTGATGAATTTAAAGTTTTTTGATATCATATATGGCTGCGTACCAGATAGTATGCACTGCATTACTGGAATAGCAAAGCAATTTACTACAATGTGGTTCGGAAATAAGCGAAAAGTTGGATTATTTTCTAGGCAAAAGATACTTGAAATTGACGTACTGTTAAAGAATATTAAAGCACCTCATCGAATAGTTAGACTCACTCGTTCGTTAAGTGAAAAAGAATTTTGGAAAGCTAGAGAATGGGAAAATTGGGTTTTATATTATAGCATGCCGATCCTTCAGAATGTATTACCAATAAAGGACCCCACACATTTCTTATGGGAAATGGCTTTCAGTCGATTTATTCAAAATTGAAGTATGTTCCAGTTGACGACCTACTGATCAAATGTTCTGTGACGTTGCATTTTGCAACTGTCACAGTCGGGCCACTCAGATCAGTGACGACGTGAGGACGGACAACTCCAGAAAGTAGCCAAGGTCTCAGGTCAGAATTTAGTTAATTATCACTTATATTATTTATCATTTCTTCCCTTCTATTCTATGAAATTCTGTAAAATGTCGACGCTCGGAGGACTACGCTAGGACGTCGAGGGATTCGCCCGACGTCTAAATCGAGACCCTTTCCGAGTTATTGGTTCCCGTCTCTCTCTCCAACGCTCTCAGTCGTAGATGCCGCAGGAAAGGTCGAATAAGGGCGACTCACTGAGTCCCTCCTCCCGTTCCCGCAGACTCCTCAGCCTGGTGCTGGACCACTTCCCGTCAACTATTTCTGGACGTCTCGGCAATGGTTGAATAGAGCAGGGCGAACACCCAAAAGTAACCTGACCAAAGCTTCCCGTTGCCGAAGACTTATCGACCTGGAGTCGAGCTAGACCATATCATCGACTTTCTCGTCATCGTCACGCTATCGTGGGGTTACCCAAGAAAGGTCCCGATAGTAGAACTGCAATCGTATGATGCAGGCCTGTCCGTAAGCCTTCCATACCGCCCATGGGGAATTCTGGATGCAGATCCGGTTATTGGGGCATCAGAACTTCCGCCAGATCCTCTAATTGGTCAGTTTTCTAGTTAAAGCGCAACTAGGGTGCACTTCATCCCGACGATGATCCCGAGGAGTCCCGAGACGAGAGACCAGAGCAGAAAAGAGAAGAGACGAGGAGAGAAACCGTCGAAGTCCCGTCTACTACATTTGAAATATCCCGCCGTACCGTGTAGCTAACTACACGCCTGGACAAATATTCAAAACTCAGGCGAAATAGGACAACGTGTTCCCGAAAGTACGTCCAACCGTACTCGGCACCTGATTGGTCGCCTAAGCTACGTGCGAAGATCGGCTCATGGCATGGAATTCCCGAAGCTATAAAATGTAGGACGACACAGGACTCGATCTACTTCTACGCTCGTCCGTCCTCACGACAAGTCATCAGATCCCGACAGTAAATACCGATATCCCGACAATCCGATATACCGAGTTTCATAGTTAATTTCTTGTTCTATCTTTCTGCTATTCTGTTCTTTCATTCTTTCTGCTTTATTCTGTTATTTCTAGTCTTATATTATATTTAAATTCAGTTACAAAGAACACTCAGTGACTTTAGTAATCCCGTATTCGTACGTGGAAGTCTCTCTTTCATCAATAAGGTAAGACCTATTTTCTGTAAAACCACGAGCTAGTTCACGAATCCCGTCTAGTTATTTAGTCTGTTATATATTATATATTTGGTGTGACGTAGGTCACGAAATAACGGAACGCAAGTCTTCGACTTCGTCCCGAGTTTTTAGTATTTTAGTAGCCTGATTAAGGACGGATTCACGAGCTGACTCGTGCTTAGCATCTCTTTGTGGGTTTTCTTTTCTTTATTCTATTCTATTCTTTCTCTTACGCTGCTTAACGCATCCCGTAGAGTCTAGTGGCTATTCTTTTCTTAGTAGTGAATAAAATGATAGCGATCGACCTGTAGACGAATAATGTCTGGAGATAGCGAGTGTAGAAGCAAGCATTTGTTATTTAATTTATAGTTCTTAGTTGTTAATATTCTGTTTGATTCATTCCGCATGATTATTATAATATAATATTATCGTCTGATATCTTTTCCCGTTCAATTGAATGGTATATTCCGTATTATATCAGATCGCATTGCTTTGATATTTTTGCTATCATTCTATTGTATTTTCTGTGAATATTATTTACGATCTAATCCCGATATTCTTGAAACTGTCTGAGGCATAACGATAATTTTGTAACTCGAGTTCTATATCCCGTAAAATACGGCAAATTTGTTAATAAATCAATCAGATATGAAATGTTAAACATTCTTGTCTAATTTGGCACCCCGCCCCTCTACCGTCATTAGTTGATTATATTCTGAGCTAACTGGCAAGTTCCGCCGTCAATCGTCTAGTATTTGTTATATTTATTATATTTCAAGCGACGTTTTCACGTCTGGCGCCCAACTCTAGTTTTTGGTCTTATTTCTTTAATTAATTCACCTCTCACGTATATTGACGCCGAAGTGCACGGATTACCGGGTTATCCCTTATCCCTGAAAAAGTGGTGTTCGTTGCAGTTCTCATGGGCGCAACTCAAAATAATGGACCAATTTTGAGATATAGGCCCCTGAAGTTAAGCTGGTATGAGACCATTACCATAAAAATGAATGATTTTCCTGAAATCTTCAACCAATTAATGATGATCATTTTTCAATAAAGTATCCCAATGCGGTAATCATCCCAAAACTTCCTTGTCGTTGATCTTGAGTGATTCAAAAATTGAGAAAAATAATTATGCGTACATACGAGACAGACACACACGCGGGCGCGGACACACTCGCCGCCCCCCCGCCCCCCATCCACCCCCGAAAATCCTTAACTTCAGGGGTCTATATCTCAAAATTGGTCCATTATTTTGAGTTGCGCCCATGAGAACATTTCATCAGTAGGTCGTCAACTAGACCATACTTCAATTTTGGATATTTCGACTGAAAGCTATTTCCCATAAGAAATGTGCAGGGTCCTTTGTTGATGCACTGGGCGTTATTCGTAGAAGCTCTATATATTCTATCAAAAGACAATATAAAAACGATTGAAGTTGATTTGGCCGATCAACTGTTACATGAGTTTGCAGCTCGTATCGAAATTCTGTATTCGAAAGTGTCTATGACATTTAATGTGCATTTACTTCTGCATTTAGCGAAGAGTGTATATGATTGGGGTCCGCTCTCGTGTCACAATGCATATTGTTTTGAATCGGGAAATGGGGAGTTACTAAAAGTTGTTCATGCTGCGAAAGGCGTTCATCATCAAATATGTAGGCGAATTAGTTTGAAGTATAGTCTGTTAAGGTTGAAAGAGCGCGTGTATCCTCGTTGTTCTTATAGTGTGAGGCACTTTTATTCTCGTACTGGTGCGATAACGGTAAAGAAAACCCTACAACTTTCTGGACGTAGGTACTTTCATCCTACGAATAGTGTGAATGAATCATGGCTAAGGAAATTGGAACTTTCATCGAAAAAGACGGTCTCCTACAATAAACTAGTAAAAGACGGTTGCTTATATATGTCATCAGTCAAAAACAATAAACGTATCGATAACACCTTTGCTCGACTGCGTAGTGGTTTATATGTCAAGCTAAATCAGTTTGTCGTGGATTCAGATTCTGAAACAGAATATACGATAGTTGAAGTGGTTCATACAATAGATTTTTTCGGAAATAGATGTAGCATGCTTCGTAAAATTGTCGAAATAGCTAAGGAACAGACTGCGGTATTGACCGAAGACATTGAAAAAGTATGTGTGCATATGATACTAAAGAATAGTGAATACTTATGCGTTGTTCCCAATTTGTATTATTATTGATAGAATATAAAAAATAGGAATTTTTTCTGGAATTTTTTTTTTAGGAAATCCAGAATTTTCGTATAATCAATAGTAATGACGTTTTCGGTTTGCTACACTACTATCGGGCCTTAAAGTCGGGGCACTTGGTTTTGACACAATATATCCAAGTGAAAAATTATCGCACAGTCTTCGGATATGAATCATTTTCGAGCTTGTCCTATTCGCCGTTAAATCAGCCATAGACCATTGTTCCCAGCAAACCAATACATAACTGATACATAACTGTAAGAGCACATCTAGAGATCGGAGTAATGTAACATAGTTATGTCTCTGATATGCGACATATCTTTAGAATATAACATATTGTTTACATAACATAAGATGCATGAATGATACGTAATATTGAGGGCATCACGAAGTAACAATGTAATAGAACAAAGTTACGTAGAGGAGAAATAACATAACTTCAATTCCGTGATGTATCGTGTACATTACATGAGACCCACAAGTGATACATAAAATTGAAAGCATC